>JAQIWN010001978.1:0-17789 GCA_034699025.1 Entomobrya cf. arborea Gr-Col-00668
TCGATTATCTCAATTTTCGCAAGTAGGTGAAATCTGCTTACCAACGCGTTATCACGGGTTCCATTATTCCGGTCCTGCTTCGGTTCCGGTTCAAAATTTGGTGCATTGGCTAGAGCTACTCTTTGTTGTTCTTTTGAACGCAACCACAGGACACGAAACCATGCAACACTAAAAGCATCTTCTAGAATATTGTGCCGAGAAATTTTTACCCAAAATTCAGCAATTGGCTGACTCTTCGAAAATTCTAGTATCATACCTCATTGGAACACAAGTAAATACTGGAGTCAGAAGTCATAATCAGGACTCATATAATATCAGAAGCAGACAACAGATTGAAATACATGTGTTTTGATCCTTAATCTGTCAATATTTTATTTACCTGTGCGTTGCCTGAAATTTAAAAAAAAGTATGACAAAGGCTTTTCGTTGGGCCATTGCCCTTCCACTGCCCCTGATCGCAGCCACAGTTGCCATACTTGTGTCCTTCATCTCCACTCCAGTCACCAGCCTCCAAGATGACTGGTACAGCTTTGTAACTTTCCAAGACCCCAGAGAGTGGAAACGTGTGTACGGCTTCACCTGCCAATACAAACCAGACCATTTCCGTGAACCTCGAGAATACCAGCGCCGAGATGACCTTGTGGGTCCCCGAGAACTCAAGTCTCCCATTGCCTTTCGTTCCAAAGACACTGAGACTTCAAAAGAACACTATACACTCCACATTTACAATAGTCCTCCCATCCGAAAAGGTTACAGTGTTTCCTACGGCTTCCAGAGGAATAAGGAGTGTCTTCACGGTCAAGATGCGGAATGTATCGTCTACCCAAATTTGGGACGGATACGAGCTGTTGTAGTGAACGCAGAAAGGTTCCAAGATAAGCAAAACCTCAATTTTATCAAAGATCACTTTCTCATCGAGGAACCTGAAAGATTCGCTACAATTTTGAATGGTGGGAGCATCTTCGAAAGGAAGTTTTACGAGGCAGTGTTTCTTGGGGGGTACACCAGGGACCCTGAACGGACCTCACATCAGATCGATGGAAAAAAGTATCCGATGGAAATTTACATGTATTTTCTCGACGAAACTGTGCCATCAGTTAGCTTATCCACCATTCTTGTGGTTTTGGTTGAGGTAACAGAAGTACAAAAGTTTTCTTAACAATTAATTCATTATTTTTTTACAGTCGAGGATACGAAATTTAATTCAGTGTATTTTTAAATCAAAGGAATCTGACAGGGAGAATGCAAACGTAAAGCCTGTAGTAAACGCAATTGAAAACAAGCTGTACAACGCGGAGCGTCGATTTCTGGAGGAAAATCGTGGACTCATTCGCCGAGAGCGGTTGTTCCATCATCTGGAAGGCTCCACGACCTACGATATTCATGATCGACTTGGCAGATGGCCTCGAGGGGAGTCCATTTATCAAGAAACCTTGGAGCATGCGGCAACTCATGAAGGCAAGTATACAAGATTTGTGGAAACGTTTGAGAAAATGGAAAGTTTGGAAACAGAGTTGTTCTTTCTGTACGAGGATTTGCGTCGGGTGAATGAGCTCATTGAGATAGAAAACCAAATTGAACAAGAGTTCGGAAATAGAGTGGCCTACGGGGAGCATATTCCTAATGATGTTACAGAGATTCACATTGCGACTTTCGTAGCACTTATCGCAGGATGGCAAGAACTTTTTGGAAGAGGGGGCTGTTTGCAGGCAACTCAGCAAAGCACATACCCTTTCCCAGATCTTCAGACAGCGTGGGAATACTCAGTTTATTGGCAACTATTTTTGAACGGTTCCGGCTACAGCTACAATTACTTTCCAACAATTGATGCTTTAATACAACCAAACCCGAGCGTTCCTGGTTCTGAAAAGCATTTCAAAGATTTTGAAGGCCTCACATATTATATCTGTGAAGCATTTCGTTTACACAAGCAACTTTACGATATCAACCAAAATGATACAATAATGAAAGGACTAACTGTACAACAAAAATACAACCTAATCTACGAATTCGCAAACAACAGGAAACTAATTGATGTACTAAACGATTTCCTACACCAGCATTTCCATAATTCCCCGTTTCATACTCCTGGACCACCAGGAACACCGCCTTCGACAGTGGGCGCTAAAAGGGGTGAATTTCCAAAATACAAGTACCCAGAGCAAAAGTTTCACATTGTCGATGGCATGTTCGAGTACATTTTTGGATACCAGCAAAGACTAGCATTTACAGTAAATCGGGATGAGATAATAAAGAAAATCAATGATACTGCAACAAAATTACAATACAAGGATGACAAGACGATGAAGCAGGTGATCAGGTACATAAAATACGGGGACAGAGCAGAGTTTTTACTATATCCCAGGAACAAGGTTCACAAGAATTCTCAAAATAAAATATCACCGGAAGTAAGTCTTAAAACTGTAGTACAAAAATATATTTAATTTGTCTGAAAAAAGCTAATCTGATATTTAAATTTTTGTCCGTAAAATCTCAGCAAGAGAAGAAGCGCTCACTTGTGGAATATGGAGGGATGGAAATGACCGAAGAGCAAATCGAATCGGACAGCGGTCGAAACCCAATCAAACAAATTGTAGACGAATCATTCCAAATTACATGGCTAATTCCTCAGGATGGTGGCTACTACTATTACAAAGGGAGTTCCCCATTGCCCCCGTGTTTCCGAGCACAAAACGTGATTGTTTTCAAGAAGCCCATTAAAATGACTCGGAGGCAAATCAATATTTTGGCAAAGGTCCCAACAAGCTTTGATCGGAAGGAGGATATTCGGGTTACGACGCCTTTTGTGCATGATACTTACTTTGACGTGGACTTGACGAATGAAGAAACAGAAAACACGAGGACTGAGGAGGTGAAGGTACCCGTTTATAATGAGAAGAGGAATCACTTGTTCTTGGGAAGGGATGGAGTTCATAAAAACGCGGTTGAGGAATGGAATAGATTGCTGGAGATGAGGAAGAATGGGGCGCCTGCGATAAATGGAAAGAAGTTAACTCAACAAATGATAATAATATTTGTAGTTATCATAAAAATAGTTTTTGCTTAAGTTTATACAATGTGCGTAACTAAATAGCTTTAATTCATGCAGTACTAACAGAAAGGAAAATGATAAGTAATATTATACCATACAATACTAAGTAGTAATTATAAACTAATAACAATGATTTAAAGTGTGATAACATGTAAATAATATGTTTAAGAAGTGATAAAAGTTTTAAAAATGCAATTTAATTGCGCAGCGTTCTTTTTTCTGTTCGTACATACAACCTAAGAACAGCTTTATTGATTTTAAAATTAGGTGAATATTGTTGATACTTGCTTATCAAAACATTTAAATCGCATAGAATACTTATTTAGCCACAGACCATGATTTTGCATAGATTTAATGTGACAACGGGATATTAATTACTTGAGTAAATTAGCTTGTCAATTTTCCTCTCTCCTCAATTTTAATACTGCACAACTAACATAACGAATTTCTCATCTAATTCATACTTATTAGAGTAAAAAAAGGATTCCTTTGTGAAAATACCAATAGGTTTCCTGTGTTCCAGTAACAAGTAAACTGTCAGGTTCCAGTTCAAGAACAAAAACAGAAAAAGATGGAATCCTATCATATCATGATCCATATTTTCACACCACATGCAAGTCGATTTTTTCTAGCATTTTTTATACTTGATCCCGTCTGTAGAGTAAAGAGTTATATTGCTATCATTGCATATTGTATCCCTATCGAGTAAGCGATTTTATATGCAATTTGTAAATTCCACGATTTTAATAAAAGAAAAGTAAGCCATAAAAACGCCAGCAGAAGTATAGACAAAGGTATTCATAACAAAAAACTTGTTATCATGTTTGGAGTATAAATAGACTGATCATTCGTGAGATCTTCATCAGTTCACCTTCATCTACTTTTAAACACTCTTATCTCAACAATCTTTTGTGGTCCCCACACCAAAACCAACCAATCAACATGTACAAGCTCGTAAGTACTTTTATTTTTTAGGACCGAAATGTTCAAATATTTCTTTTAAAATAATTTCCAAATTGCACTAGAAAACTAATTGGATCTTTCAAATTTTAATTATAGTTTGCTGTCCTTCTCGTCCTCGCTTTGGCTGTCGCCATTGCCGTCGCCACTCCCGAGCCAGCTCCAGTCGCTGCCCCTCACCCAGGAGTTGTCGCTGCCTACGGAGGCTATGCCGTCCCGGCTTACGGACGTGCTGTTTTCTACGGATAAAATTAATCTACTCATTTCCTTTTCCGACGTACCTGTAAAATGTTTTTTATATTAGAATCCTATGAAATTTGGATAATTACATCTATGTCCAGTTTTATTTCGTTTATAAAATAAAAGAAATTTTTTATTCATAAAATTTCAATGACCGGAATCACCTTCATGTCTTCTTTAGCATGCCCATAAGACTACTTCGTTTCAACATTTCATATCATTATTAAATAGCCAAGATTGATAATAATATAATAAAGAGATATGCGCAACGCAATGCAATGTAACACAGATAGTTCCATTTTTATTTTGCAGGAAATCTTGACTCAATTGCAAATTGCAATAAACCCACCCCCTCCACATTTACATGCAATCATAATGTTAGCATCAACCTTGCACCCGCATGCGATAGTGCAGTTTATATTTCGTAGATTAATTTGTCATTTTTAGCCTGGTCATCAGGAAATAATTTTTTTAGGATAGTTATCGATTAATCGAAGCTTTTATTTGTTCACAACATTTGTTCCAAAATATCAGAAATATCTTCTCCAGATTTAGAAAAAGATCGAAATTCAAAAGACCGGCTTAGAATCAATAAAAGTACATTTAAAACAATTAAATTTATTTATTTACTTAGAATTTTCAAGATTAAAATCCGTAATTTTCAAATGTGACCAGTAAACTTCATATTTAAACAGTATTAATTAAACTCATTCATATCAAGTACGCATCAAACTTAATATACATTCATGTCAATGTCAATTTTTACCAAAAATGCGTTGTCGCGTGAATTTTCCGTAATTCATGCACGATGAATGCTATTTAAAAATTAGTTGAATAGTTAATCATGAGTTGTGTAATTGCTTTTACCACAATGCAAATATATAGTGGTTTCAATTTTAAAGTTTCAATCAGATAAATATTTAATGTGAGTCGTAAAACCAAAATGCAATAAATCTGGTGTGGGATTGTGAATTCGGTAAATGAACACGATCAAATTTTTTTCGACTCCCACCTACCTTTGCAGTCCACAGTGTAAACCCCACACACATAATACTGAATACATGCATTGCTTTTAAATATCACTGAAATAAAACTTATCGTATTGCGAATATAAACGCATGAAACAGTGCAGACAATAATGATATTTGTTGTCCAGAGAGTTCTCTAATAAAAACCACATGGACCTTAGCCACGTGCGAGTGTGCGAGTGATGTACCTTTATCCATAAAATTCATAAAATACTAAAAACACCAATTTTTGCTGTACATCACACTTCCTAGATATTTACGTTTTAACTCAACCAGCAAAAAGGGTCTACTTGTCATTCACTCAGACAAAAAAGAGGTTTCGTGCTGTGTATGATTTAATAACACGCAGGTTTGTTTAATCCGTTTAATTTATTACAATTGCATAACTACTACATAAAAATGTTTCGCTCTAAAGTGGTCGAAATCAAAATATCATCGCGTCTCAAACTTTTAAAGACACAAAAACATGTTTGCAACTAAAAAAATCCTGGAATGTGTGCAAGTTGCATAGGATGACTTGGATATAAATAGCTTGACCGTTTGTAGTTTTCATCATCACTTGCAACTCTCACCCTTTCAACTTACATTCCTTCAAAACATTTTCGTGGTCACCCACAACCAAACCAACCAGTCACCATGTACAAGCTCGTAAGTTTTTTCGGCAATGTTTTACCTCCTCAAACATTTTTGTATACTTTTCTAAGAACTCTTAAAAATTATAAGATTATTTGAAATACAGATCGCTACCCTTCTTGTCCTCGCTTTGGCTGTCGCCATTGCCGTCGCTGCTCCAGAGCCAGTTTCTGCCCCCGGAGTTGTCGCCGCTTATGGAGTTCCAGCTTACGGATACGCCGCCCCAGTTCTCGCTGGACGTGCTGTCGTTTACGGATAAATTATCCTTACGAAATTTTCATCGTTTTAAACAATTTTTTCATTCATTTTTTTAACCAACTTTTTTTTTAAATTAGACCGAAATGACACTCAATAAATAAGTTTTTGAACCCAAAAATCCTTTGTAACTTGCTTTTCGTATGTTTTCATGAGGGTTTCATCATCTATCATTTGAGTTAATCCAGTCATATATACATGCATAATGAAATGAATCTACTTAATCTGATGACTGAGAACGACAACAACTCTTTCAGGTTACAGATAAAAGATGAGCATTTGGATATCCCAAAGCTACACAAAGATACATTTCTCTTTAGACTCAAAAGATTTAAAGTAACTGATATCAAGAAATTGGATTAGTGACAAGGCAAAGGAACGATATTTTTCTACCAAAGTATGCTAAAAGCTATGTAATCTATTCAACTAGAATAAGTACCCCACCTGAAGAAAAACAACAAAAGAAACTTCATAAAATGACAAGCAATAAAAATACATTTATTCTAAAAATTTCTAGAAATCCCACAAGACAACATTCAACCCTTTCCTTTGAAATACGCATGCAAACCAACTAGTCTTTTGATTAACTGAAAGATGTATGTATGTAGTCATTTGACAACTGACATTTGAAATCTTTTAGTCATCCTAAGCCCAATTATGTATATTAATTATGTTGAACATAATATGTATTCGCTATGTACTTAATTCTACAACATGCTCACATCACATCCCTCAACTCATATTTCATAAATATCACGTTTGTCACGTAAATCTACCCACAGAGGATTTGACTTGACAGATCTCAGCCAATTACTCCACTTTCTGCTACAAAACTCAACTGCATGTAAACTCCACCCGCACCTCCAACTAAAAGCGTTTTTCGTCTTTTCCTGACTGTCTAACTGACATTTTTCGTTCTTCTTTTTAACTGGAATACTTTGTATTGTGTGCATAATGAAGTCTTCATCATTAAATGCCTTGAATTTCAAAGTCTACCCTTTTTTGCAACATGACAGATCAAAAGAGAGATGAAAACGGGTTTGTTTGACTTTCCCCAGAGTGGAGATAAAGAAAGACTCTGGTATTACAGCGTAACTTGTGACTATAAAAAATGTGCCACACAATTTAGGACAAGTTGGGGAAAGGGATACCGAAACTAGCCTCAGGCACCGGAGGAATCCGTCATGTTGCAAATGACTTTAAAATATGCACATTTTATCACGATATGACACGAAAAAGCTAAAAATGACATTTTGAGAAGCATTTTTTATCCCAAATCTGTGCCATGTCATATTTTTTTTTATGGAAATGACCCTTTTCCGAGATATTTATTCCCAAAAACACAAATGATAAAATAAAATATGACATTTTTCGGTACAACCAACAGTTTATCTACTTCACAAACCAGTTATATATTTTACATTAAAAGCCTTCTATACCAGCTTTCACGGTACAAACCTATACTGCTATAAAGTAAGTTTTGTTCATCAAATGCAAAGTTAAACCAACATGACAGATAACTGGCACAAGTGCGGGTGTTTAACCGTGAAACATGCTTGTCTCCTTAAATTTCTTGTTTTCTCCGCACTCCGTCCTTCCAAACACTCAAGCCAGGCCGAGTAGCTCCCTCCTTCCCATCAGTTTCACACTTGAGTACCCTCCAAAGCACACATCACACACAAATTAATTATTACCCCGAATGCCACTGCCACCAGCAGCAGCAGTGGTACCCAAGAGGCTAATTAAAAACTTACATCCCGCACGCATTAAACAATCTATCGTTCAATCTATATATCTACATACTTTTCTTCCTTTTGTTCTTGTCAATTAGATATGCAGCGATAAAGTTTCTTGAAATTTACGAATTTCTTCACAAAACGTGGTAACGTTTTAAAACTTATTGATCAGCACAAATCGCGGAGAATCTCCATTTCCCCTTTCCCAATATGCACCCAAATGATAAAAGTCTTCCATTTCTCTACTTTACTTTTGCCTGTTGCTCTTTTCCTTCCTTTTTGTTTCTCTCTTGAGTTGCATAGCCGTTTGGCATTTAGACCACAACAAAAAGACACGCATTTCTGCCTATAATTAGTATGGTTGGTCCTCGTGTCCAATTAGGAAACAGAGGAAATTATATTTCCTGGAACGAGCAAAACCGAATTAATTACGATTTATACGAGACACAAGCCTCTACACACAATATATTTTTTATACTTAAACAGCACACGTTCACATGCATCATGTGGAATGGGATTAATAAAAAATGGCAATTGGGTCGATAAAATGGAACTGGGCTACTAAATTTTCAGTTATTCGGTTTCATGGGAGTATTTCGTTCTGAAATTCAGTATTTTTTTCTTGCATAACCTTGTAAACTGAAACATGTAGAAATTCTTGTAATAGGTTCAGTTCTTTCAAATCTATTGAGTTTTATAAAAAGTGTGTATACATGTCTAAAGCATGTACATTTTTGAAATTACTGAACTTTTTCAATTTAAACAAGTCATTTGTAGGCTACATACAAACTGCTATGAAGGCTATAGAAAATACCATGTCATGACAAGACCTTGTCAATCATATACATTATAATAAGTATGTATAAATAGCCAATTTAAAGTTAGACAGGTGTAATATCAATACCTGAAAAAGGTAAGCACATTGGAAAAAATGATCAGCATCAGATCAAAACTCAAAAACAGTGCGTAAGTTTGTATCTCGCTTGGGTAAACTTGTTCGTCAGACAACTTGCCTTGAAACTTTCACCTTAAAAATTTTGGAAAGTAAAGCACGATACCCAATAATAATACCAAGAGCAAAATGTAACATGAAAGGAAAATGATTACATAACTTTAACAGATCACCTTGTTCCTAAACTAAACAGGTAAAAGGAGGAAATAGTTTTTCCATTGCATTCTTCAGAAAAAAAACAACCTCAAGTTTTATAGGTCTCAAGCTTTAAAAGAAAAATTGAGGTATGCCGTGAAAGAAAGGAGCTCATTATTTTGGTATTAACTTGAGACTCCACACAAAAAACTTTCTCTTTTGGTATTTCTGGTTTGTTCATGGTCGGTCTTGCATATTCTGCACTTTTTCTTTGCTTCGAATCATTTATTTTTATTTTTTTGGAGATCAATAAGAAAAAGGGTTGCTTGTATGCAATTCAAAAATGAAGGCATATAAAAGCGTGTTCATTTTGAGTGTCTCAAAATGAAATACGGTACATGCAACACTACTGTGCAACGGGCATTACACTTGTAATTTGTAATGATTTACGAAAGTATATATAATGACCCTACATGACAATTGGACTTTTCGGAGTCGAGTGAAACGAAAAATTGGTTATCGAAATCTTTGGTAGGATTATCGTAACGATTATTGATGATTATAGCCGGAATCTCAGATTATAGCAATGCAATGTAAAAGACTATTTTTCATGTTAAAAGTGAAAGTGACACCAATTAATTTTGTGCTATTTTGGAAAAATCGTAAGGGTAACTTGTTAATGTCTTTAAATGAAGGCGGTTATAGGCTATAACGTCATTTTCTGGTGTTTAATGGCAAAATAGGCTGTAAATAATAATCGTCAACTGAAGTTGCATTGAAAAGAAGAACATTAAAGTACTGATTCTTGTAGCTGGATTGAGTATAGATAAAAACGATTTTATTTTATATGGCCATTATTACCATTTATCCATAAAATTATGATAGGATTTTGACTCGAGCTTTTATAATCTTATTATAAAAGCTTAACTAGGCAAACTAGGCAGTTCTTTGCAGGCAAGGCAAAAGTGCATATGGAGTACACATTTAAATTTCTATTAAAAAAGTTTTCAAGACTAGGCTGCATTTAGATCTCAATTAGTCCTATAGTTTTTAAATTAAAGTATCTCGATTCCCATCTTTATCAAATGGGGAATTTTGCTTCTTACTTTAAAAAAAATAACTTTCCAACTACTTTAATAATTTGAAACTACTAATAATCCTTTGTCATTATAGTTTTTAACGTACTTATCGTATACAAGAATACCAAAAAACGACGCATTAGATTTCATAAAAAAACAAAATCATGTGCATGTCATTGAGTGGAGATGAGAGAGACGAAGATTCGCGGGAGAATTGGATGGTGGTGCTGACTTGCGTTTTCTCGCTTCAGCACGCAGAGAAAAGAAGACAGGATGAGACAGGATTGAGAGGAGAGGAGGAAGAAGCAGTGTACTTTTTTTCATATATCAAATTAGAATAAGTTAGGAGAATACTTTTTTGAGCCTCGGCCAGAGGAAAGTTAATTGTTAAAATTAAAGAAAATAATTATCTGTTAAAGAGAAAGTATATTTAATAAATCTAATGAAAGTAATTATTCTTTGTGGTGCAATTAGTAGTTATTTTCCATTAGTAAAAAGTAGAACTTTAGCACTTCATGAGTCTGGATCCACCCAGTAGTGAAGCAAGTTCGAGAAGCACCGGAAGTGCTCAGTTTGCATCGTACCTAGATAGGGATTAGGGAAAGTGCATAGGAACCTAAAAAACTTCAGTCTAATAATATTTCGTCACATAACTAAACAACCGAGCCAGGTCACAATTCATCGCAATCATTCAAACCCCCCCCCTGGAGGAATCAACTTGCATTGGCGCCACGGGCAGCGATAGTGCATCACAAAGAAATTGGTTCAGACATTTTCTGATGTATAACTAAAGCCATTAAAGACCACAAATAAATCAGCCAAATAAGTTTACAAAAATCAACGAAAATGAAAGCTCGTTTTTTAATGAGACTTCACAATCAATATTTTTTGAATCAATCTATCGATCCCTATAGGTTTACCTTGATTCTCCATGCAATAAAGTGCACTGCACACATATGGTTGGGTTTATGAGTATGTTCACATACATTTTCCGGATGAAAATACTTCCAGTCTATTAGTTATACGTTTCCAGGAAAATAACACATCCCTTGCCATCATCAGAAACCTATTTTGGTTCACGGTCAACGGGATTCGCTTGTAAAAGTCATTGCCATAATGAAATATTCATGAAAAATCATTTCTTCTGTCGATTTGTGTGACACTGTCTGTACGCAGACTACCAGACAGTCAGACAGACATAAAATTATAGTTGAATATCGAAAAATAAATGCAATGCATAACGTAATACAGATATCCTTTGAACTCCATGATGGCTCAAAATGGTCGTTTCTTTTTAAGCAAAATAATTAAGTTACAGTGACAGAAAAGTTTAAATCAAATAAATATACAATAAAAAAGCGAGAACTAAAGATGCTCTACATTTCCCCAAGGATTAACTTCTGCTTCCATTAAAAATGAAAGTGTGTAGCTTACAATTTAGCAAGCTCTGTAAATGCAAATAAAACTGGTACAATGAACCCTCCTCTTTCTTTTTACTTCACAAGGCCAGTACTACGATCGTTACAAAACCACTACAGCTACACTATTCTACTTTTGTACATCTTTTCTTTGAATTAATGTATAATACTTACTCCAACACTACTTTACTTTCAGACTGCGTAAATGATCCAGCTAATGCAATCCTCCTCTTCTGTCATCTCATCTCCGTTCACTTTCAGTCCTTTTTGTCTCTCAATCCAATCCCACACAATTCTCAACAATTTCCTCATTTCCATTGCATTTTACTTCCTTTTTCTCTTCAACAGCTCTGCATACAGAAGAACGGAAAAAGAAAAAGAAAAACTTTTTTGCATGACGGTCTACTTGAATTTACTCGTGTCGTACATCCATATACATCAGACTACTCATTTATAGCACCACGTCACAATCCCTAGAATTTCTCCAAAAACTCATTAGTTAAACCTTTTGTCTTTTTTATTAAAAAAAATGTCGATTTTGTTCCAATTCCTCATCTCATTCCGCGTTCATTACAAGTAAAATGAAATAAAAAGAGTAGACCATTTCTATATATTTTATTGAATAAAAATAAGCCAGTCTGTAATTCACCTGGGAATAAGGGAAGATTGAGAGACGAGCCTTTAAACGGTTCTAATATTGCCAATTGTCTGTGAAAAACCCGTAACTTATGCCGCCGCCGCTGCTGCTGCACTGAACGAAAACGCATCTTTATCTTTTCCATTTTTCACTGCTCTTCTTTTTTTCTTCTGGCAAATAAATTGATATCCATATCGATCCACACGATAAATGCCTCTACTTGGATGGAACTTGGACTGCACATATCTCCCAATCCTTTTTCGCCACATTCAACACGGCTTATTATTAAACGGAACAAGTTGTCTGTATCGTATTATTACTATTACACTAAAGTAATAGTCATAAAATGCATTACATTTTATTGCATTTTGTTGTGACTGTAGTAAAGCAAGGAAAGCAAGTGTCCGGAGGAGAAAATAAGGCAATAAAACAATTTATGTGAATCTACTTTACTTTCATTCTTTTTTTTTCTTCTTCTCTCTGTCATTTCAGCCGCATCCTGTTTTGGACCATAAGGAAAGTGGCTGTGTTCACACCAGAAAAATGTCTAGAAGAAAATACTAAGATATTCTACTATTTTCTGGGTACTTTCTTCGTCTTTTTTAATCTTCAGTCTTAGAAGTTGGTGGTACACATATTTTTTTACTGGATACATATTTCGGATTTCAAATAATGTTCCATGTGGAAATAATGGCGTCAGAGAAAATTTGAACCCAAAAACATTTGCAAAGGAAGTGTTCGCATTTCAATGCAAGCTGTTAGAAAAGCCTGCTGGTGTCTGGAGGTCAGCTATTCATATAATAATATTAAAATGCGCATGCATTTCTTCGTGGGCAGAGGAAATGTGCTGGTAAAAATTTATTGCAGTAACAATAATAATTCTAGAGTAATAATGATCGTGAATGGTAATGTTGGGTTATTTCCAATGATTATTATACTTATATGTTGTTTGCTTTCACTGTGTGTTATTCTGATAGAATCCCCCATAATAATAATAGAATGCAGGGCATGCAGTTGAATTGATACTAAAAAATAAGTCATTTTGTTTCATGAGATGAAGAGAAAGCGTTATCCTTTGAGTGTTGTGCTGTATGCAGAAAGATATTAAAACTGAACGTGTCTTCTGAACTATTGGAATGCAGAAAATCAACATGTGCAAAAAAGCTTGCAGTTTTGCAGTACGCTATACAAATATGATGAGCTACAGAAAGTTAAAAGCCTCAAAAAACGAGGAAATGCCGCATAATTAAGTAACTATAAAATCGGTGTATCTTATGTTGCACCACTGTTTTTAATAAATCCGTTGATTTACATAATCCATTGCCGTACATATGTAAGTACAATCGTGAGCGATGATTCATTTGAATAAACAATTTATTTGGATAAACTCTGTATCTTATCTCTCTAAAAAAATAAACATATAACACGATGATATGCAAAATAATGTTCAAAAGTTGAAAGTAAGACCAGACGTAGACGAGGTAAGTTACACTACAAGTATTCACAATCACAATCGATATTTAGTGAAATCAATGCAGAAACCGCGAAGTCAAAAAACTATTTTAAGTTCCATGTGCATCAAAACACAAGATCATTTTTTGAAAAAAAAACTATAATTAAATTTATTTGGTTGCCATTAAGTTGTAGATTCAAAATGAAATTTTATCTTGTAAAAGAAAAAGAGGTAGAATTTTCAGGTACACCTTCTACTGTAGAAACTGGGCATTATATCCGAGATGTAAAGTTGCAAGCGGACGTACAGTTTGAAGGAAATGGACAAGACTGGTTAAGTGAACAGGACTGCAAAATATTAAGGAACTTACTGGAAAATAAAAGCACTGAAAATGGAAAGGGACCACTTAAAACCTTGCCAGATGGAAAACAGGAGGACTTGGAAGATGAAGTAGAAGTGGAACCCGAACCCTTGTATATAAATAAAAATTGTAAAATCTGCCAACACATTCTCTAGCCCAGCATTAATGATTTGAATTTAATTATTTAATGTTTTTAGGAGTTGGGCTTTGTGCGTGGCTGTTGGCATAGTACATAGCAGTGCTAACAACAGGCACTTCATTCGGGTAACTGGCGAAGAGAAAGGGAACATTTTGGAAAGACTCAACTATGTATTAACTAGCCGTGGATTAATAATGAATCTTAAAGCTGAAGTGAAGAATTTGACTAGCATTTATACAGCAGATAATTCTACGAACATGATCGACACAATGGAAACAAACGGTAAAATTTTTATTTTTTATGTACGAAATTTAGCAAAATTTTAAACTTTTAGCTCTAAACTTTTTATATTTTTCTAGAAGTGGATATTTTGGAGTTATCCTCAACAAATACGAAATGCCAAGGAGCTCGACTACTAACATCCTCATATTTTAGTCCTAGTTATTGGCAGAACCCTGAATTTCAAAACAAGGGAATTGTATCAATTATCTGCAACGTGTATCAAAAACCGGTGTCAATTTTTACAATTGAGAGTCAATCTCAAACGGGTATCAACAAAAAAATACTGGAAGAGGAAATCAACAATGATGTTATCATTATTACTAAAGATGGCCAATCTGTCAAATGTCATCAATGTCATTTATCTGGTAAAAATATCCGCATTTAATTGTTCTCACATAGTTGCGTATTTGTGTATCCTATTTTATTTTATACCTTTCTTCTCAGTACATAGTCCCGTTTTGGAAGAAAAGTTTAAAAGCTCATCAGAAGATTGTAAAATGATTACTGTTGAAATGGAAATGAGCGAGGCAAGTGTGAAAGCATTCCTTGCGTACCTGTACTACTGGGAAGAAGAAAAAGCTACGGAAAATTGTGCTACAGCACTTGAATTATTTCAAGCCGGTCATGAGTATAACATTTCTACACTGAAAGATTGCATGAAAAATACTCTCTTAACTAAACCAGATAACTGGTACGATGTAGAGGTGGCCTTAAAGCTGTTCCTGTTCGCACGAGATCTGGATGATGGGACTGAGCTGAAAATGAGAGCTGTCAAGTTGCTGAAATTGTAAGATTTTTTTTGAATTGCTTTGAGAAACACTCATTAAAATTAATTAAATTAAAAGAATGTTGATGCTTCTTATTGTTTGCATTTAGAAATCATGGGAGCCTACTTAATTCAACCAACTACGATCAACTTTTCAAGGAAAATCCAGTTGCGGCTAAAGAGCTGTGTCAACATGCCTTCTCACTTTAATTTAAAAACATAGTATTTACATAGTAATCAACTTTATAGATCTGTTGTTGAAATTCTTTGAATGTATTTATTTAGGGGATCTTTTGGTAAACAAATAGAATAAAAAGATTTCAAATTATTCGTAATTCATTTGTGTAAACCTTGTTTCGTCAAGCTCTTTTTCAAAGTATTCAGTAAAGTCATCATACGACTTTTCTACACCTTTCATATAATGAGCATAATGCTGATTCAATCTTTATCTAAACGTCATTTTTTGAACTTCCAACTGAAGTTTTGACAAATTCTGTCTTAAGCAGATAAGATACTAACCTTATGGTGCCGTGTCGGGTTAAGATGCATTGCCAGCAAATATGAAACACGCCTTAGATGTTTAGGCAAGGCAGGCAAAGGCAAACAATAAATAGTGATGATAAATTTGTGCTTTTACAGCAGTCGGTTTCGTGGATAACAAAGAAAAGTGATGATGACGCTGATACTAAAATTCTGTAAACACTTTCCCATAACGTGATTACGTCTGAATGCGAATCGAACGATAAGGAGAAGATAACTAATGAAAATCAGAGCAAAATGTCTATAAAGCTGTTTACGACAAAATTATAATAACAAATAACAGCAAAGAGGCAGGCTGTAGTTCTTACTGCGTCTTGTTTACTGTAATAATAATAATGTTGATTTGCCGTCGTCAACTGTGGATCGAAATGACTGATAAAGATAAAAAAGTTTATGTCTTTTGAGTTGCTGCCGAACTAAAGTTTATGTAGCGTTAGAAAAGGCAAAACATTGGAAATTCTCAAGTATCCCCCATTCGATTTCAAAGTAAGATATGGAATCTCGTAAACGTAACACAATCAGTTCACATAGCATATGGCACAAAGTAGGGTTTCTGCGATTCAGGAAATAATATTTGGCTTCAGTTTCCGTGTAATTGCATTTTCATTGCTTTACTTATATGTTTGCTGAAAGCCATCATCTCTCTACTATTTTTGGCAAACTTAATTTATCATCTCTGTAAACAAATGGTCTACTACAAAAAAATCGCAGTGTCAGCGCTGGTCATTCTGCCATTTTTGTTGAATGTTTGATTCCTGATGATGTCTCTGTATTTTATTACTAGATGCAATAAAAGCCTTTTATAACATTTCTCCAAATAAAAGCGATAAGTACTTATGAGAATTTTGCGTACTATCTAGCATTGTAAAAAATATGTAAGTAGTTTGTCGTCATTCATTTGTTACTATTAAACCCTAGAAAGGGCATTTTTTATGGAAGGAAAACTGCGTAGAAAAATAAACATGCGTGGGAAAAAAGCAGATATTTGAACCAAGCTGTTTATTTTTAACTAGGAGGAACATAGCCCTAGGGAATAATCCCATAATGCTCTTCGTAATTTTCTCTGAAGATTAGCAAATATGTTTAAATTGTATTGAATTGAACCAAAATTCATGTTTAAATCAGTGATTAATTAAAATATACTATTAGTTGGATAAATTTTACCTAATAAAATGTTTCTCTTTCACCTTAAAATTTATACCCCCGTTGGTTATTCTCTTTTCTATGAATTTAAAAGTGACTTCCAAAGCCGTCTAATTGAAAAGGATTGGAAACATGTCAGATTATAGATAAAAATGTATTCTCACAACTCTCATTTATAAAGTACATATGCAATTGAATGTCGTAAAATTACTTTTCACTACTTACATCAAAATATTTTTTCATTATGGTTTATAATTACTAATTTGTTTAATCTAAATTGATGTTCTGGAACGCAAGTATCTACAACGTTTCAAATAAAAGAGAAAGATAACTATTTTGTTGTTTCGGGTCAGTAAATTAATATTATGATATTTGTTTAAAAGCAAACCTCGTAAAAACCACAAAGCCCGAGCATAAATAAAAGGTCCATTTTAATTTGCTTATTTAAGCGTAGACTCGAACAAGATTTGGTGAAAATGGTGTATTTTGTTTTGCTGTTAGCTGTTTCAATTCCGAAAACCTCATTTTAGCAAAGTCATAAATAACTCCTAAAACACAATGCACAATGTGTTAGTGTTATAAATCTTCGAAAAACAATGATACTTTAGGCGAATGGGCTGTTTTTTGTAAAACAATGCTTGATTAATGAAATGCTTTCAAGCAAATCCTTAGGAAATTAAGATGTGAATTTTAACTGACGTTAAGGCAATTATGTATCCAAGATACAATTGATATCAGCAGCAGATCTGATAGCATTTTGTTCAGGAATTTATGTAATACAAATTACGACGAATGGATATCAATGGAATTTGGCTCAAAATAAAATAATTCAAGTTCTAAATCCAATACTTTACATGCCACTTTACACCCACGCAAAATAATATTTTGTTATTGTTTCAAATGAATTATTACGTAGATGAATGTATTCATCGTAGTTATACGATTGGTTTGTTTGTCTGTCTGTCTGTCCGTCTGTCTGT
>JAQIWN010001979.1:0-17789 GCA_034699025.1 Entomobrya cf. arborea Gr-Col-00668
TTTTTATTCTGCTAAGTTTATTTATTGTGAGATGAATATTGGTATGCATTATCGGGAACTACAAGACACAGCACATCAGATTAGAATAAAAGCCATAAAATGTGTTAGATAAGTTGTAATAGATAGCGATAAAGCAGAAAATACATGTATTTGAGCACGTACTTATATTCGTGCTCATCTGATGTTTGTAAATATGTTGTACTTGAAAAGAGCTGGTGTGCACATGATCTCATTCACTTGCGTCAACGGTTGTTGAAAAGATAAACGAATTGCTGATATGTGCTGATAAATCAAGTCACAAGGCAATTTTGTCAACCGACCATGGTAATATATTTGGATTTTTCTAACAATTGACAAGTTAGATCATTCATAAAGCAACTTAAGAATCATACACTTAAGTTAACCAGACCAATCTTTTTTATGTTTTGTTGTTGCAGCAAGTTTTCACATTTTGTAAAATATTTAGCTAGTTAGTAAAGCAAGGCTATAATATTGTAGGTTAGTGGCAATTGACGTTGCAAAATTTGAAGCACGATAGTTATTTTCAAAGTAACAAATAATTCGTTTCTAAAACATTGTATAAATATTATTTAATGTGTGACAAATTATTTGCTTCAAAATATAAGCTAGAAAGGTTAACATTTTTTTGTTTGCTGACTTTGTTAAGGAAACTGTTACTTTCGGTCATAGTAAACAAAGATATTTTGAAGCTCTCTTACGTCTAAAATAAAGTCTAGGCTTTTCTGTAAGGGTGACTTGATTATATTATATGTTTTTTGTGGAGTTCAGAGGGGTAGAATGAAACTATAACCACAGTAGATTTACAAAACCATAGTTTTGTAAATGTTTAATTTCGTTATTTTAATTTGAGTTTGTCCTTTAGGTCACAGAACCATAATTTATTGAAGCAGCAGTTTAGAACATTCCAGACATCTTTAATTTGCCACATCAGTGGCTGAATAAAAAGTACGTTAAAACTTTACTTTATCTTGTTTACTTAAAATAATGCAACATGATAACAAGAGTTTATCATTTAAACATTTTTAATGATGTCTAATGTATGTCACTGTCAAACAACATATCACAATATTTCACAATGTAGGTAAATCAATTTATGGATAACTGAAAAACCTTAAGGTTCTACTAATGTAGCGTACTGACACATTCGGGTTTAGAGACTTTCCAAATATATTAATTGAGATGATATTACTTATGACTTTTGTAGGAAATGGAGGAGTGGCAGCGAAAACACATCACTCAAAACTTGCATGAGCTAATACAGACAACCGAGTTCAAAAGTTCCGTGAAAGCGTACCTCGTTGCCAAAAATATTCTCAGTCAAATCGATGTTGAAGAATTGGTAATTTACCAAATTTATTTACATAATTTGAACTAACATATAGTTCATCATAATGTCGTCCTGTCTTATATCCAATATGCATGCTATCATTTCTTTTAAATTTTAAGGATGCAGAAAGCGATCGAAAAGGAAAATCAGCAGCATGCTACAAGTTGTACGAACGTTTATTGACTAGAGTTGGGGCCTACAATGTACTTCTAAAAGCACTTGAGGAAAATAAACAATCAGGAGCGGCTAAAATATTATTGAGTGGGTTTCAGTCCTTGGAAAACCAAAAAGAATTGGATGGTTTCCAAGACGTAGAAGTAGATGTTCAAGGAAAAAGATTTAAACTACATGAGATTTTTACTGATGAGAAGCCGCTTGCTTTGACGCAACAAATATTTCAAGACATGATCTCAGAAACGGAGTTTTACGATGCTTTTGTCACCAAATCAAAAACATTTGTTCTTGCGACAAGTAATATTCCTCCTGAACCTCCTTTGTACATTCCAAGGTTCCTGTCCAATCGAATCGTAATTGATGAGTCTATCTTCAAAAACGTTTGTCCTGACGTATTTGTGTTTAGAAATAACATTGAAAGGTACAAGCTATCAGAAATTGCCAGCTCCAATTGGACAGCTCCTTCTAATTCCCAACTCAGCCATATAACGGCTCGATTTATTTACTTGGACGAATATGAAGACTGGACTGATTTAAAGAATCTAGCAAAAGTACCAATTCATCTGATAAGCTATAATAAGGCCCAAAACGAATACATCTTGGAAGACACATCAGCAGCATTGGAAATCCTCAGCAAAGTTGGTTCTAAAAAGCAACGTGTTTACATGTCCGAGGATGAATTTGTTGTACAACAAATATCTCAGGACTTGAAAGTATCTAGTGTTTGCATCTGTGATACGCCTGGCATGGGTAAAACATACCTGCTTGAAAACCTTGCAAGGAAGATGGCACAAATTTGCACTGGAAGGATAATCGTATGGATACAACTGTCTGCATTTATGGCAGAGGTTTCTCAGATGTCGTCACATAACTCGGAGGACCAAAATGGAGCATTTTTAATTGTATTTAAACATATTTCACCAACCCAGCAACATGCAAATCTTTTGGTTGAGATGGTAAAAGCCGATCTGTTACGCGTTGAAATATTTTTTGATGGTTTTGATGAAATTCCATTAGAAAAAGTTGAGTGGATGAAAAAGGTTTTTCATTCCATTAGAGACAAACTCTCAAATGTTCGAATCTACATAACATCAAGACCCCACATGAGACACGAGCTGGAAAGGAGTTTGGGAGTAATAGCCTTTGATATATTACCCTTCAACATCCAAAATCAAGCGGAATATCTCGTTAAATTTTGGTCATCTGACATTCAAAATTTTGACCAGGAAACGATGAGAAAATGTGCTCGAAATTGTTTGGAAACCGTTAACAAAGGTTTAACAAAAAACGACAAAGAAATAGCTGGAAGTCCACTACTGTGTCGACTTATTGCAGAGGTATATGCGAACAAAGTACACTCCTTTGCAAACAGCAAATTGAAAAATGTTCACGTGGCCTTAAAAATTGCTACCATGTATCAACAATTTACAAAACAGCGTATTCGAAATGTTACCCAAAACGAAGACGAATTCGAAATGTTCAAATTGGCTCATATTTACCAAGCTTTGAATTTACTTTTTCCAACAGACAATTTCCACGAAGATAAAATATTTACCCATGTGGAACCAATGACGCAACCAAACTCAGTTTTTAAGGCTGGAATCCTTCAAATGCGGTCAAACGAAAAGTTGGAATTTATTCATCGAACTTTTGCTGAATATTTTGTGGCAGAATATTTTTTCAGAAAATTTCAAGCAACACCAACACCAAGATCATTTTTTCGTAAACACTTCTACAAAAGTGATGAAACCGAGAAATGGTTTAGTTCAATCCTGAATCTACGCATGCAAACTTTTCCAGTTGAATATATACACCCACAAGAAAAAAACTTTTACATCCCACCCTTTGACAAAGTCGTATTTGTGCATTCAGTAATACTGAGCTTCCTTGACTTCAAATTTACTGAAATTAAATTCCCCGACGAAATAAGAAGTCGAATTGCTGTGTTTTGTGCTTCCATTTTGCCAAAAGAATTCCTACTAATTTTATGTGCATGTTGTCACCATAAATTGTACAACCTGTTTTCCCAAATAAAAGAATCTGTGGCAACTTGGAATTGGTTTCAGAAGAAAAGATTTTTCACACCTGGAAACTGTTTTAAGCTTTTGTCATATTGCATCTGGGAATCATCAAATATGATGTTTCACATTTGCATTCAACTTTTGACAGATGTCCTAACGCTTGACATTGAACAAATTGTCATTTACGACAGAAAGAACACACTGTTACATAAAGCAGCAGCGTGGGCAAATTATGAAGCTGTAGAATACTTCTTGAACATTTCAGTTTCAATTGAACTTGGGACTGTTTTGGAGAAATGTATGGCATATAGCAGTAGGAACGATTTGGATATGGAGATCAGACGAGAAAACATTTTGCTGCTGCTGCTTCGGAAATGCCCATCAATATTAAATACAACTCCATACATTTTGTTTGAAAGGCGACTAAATCTAAAGTTTTTCAAAAAACTTGTCGAACTTGAGGCTAATCTAAATTCTGTAAAGGATGAGTTAAATTGTGCCATGAATGCCGCAACTTATATGCCACCTGGTGAATTCCATGGTTTAGTTGAATTTCTTTTGACAAATTGCAACGCCGAACACTTATTTCAATATGATGACAAATGGAAACATCCACTGCCACATATTATTCAGCATGCTATGATTTTTTCGAAGACGATGGATCTGCTGCTCAAAATTCCCATCATAGACATCAACATGAAGGATGAGAATGGTGAAAATTTATTGTTTTATGCAGTTCGAGGAAATCAAATGGGCAATTTAAACCAACTTGTGAAACGTGGTCTTGACTACAACGCCAGAGGTGAGAATAATATAAACTTGTTGCATGTGGCAGCTGCCAAATGGAGAGGAGTGGAGATAGTTAGTTATTTGTTGTCATTGAAATTGGATGCCAACTATCGCAATGAAAAACAATGGACTCCTTTACACTATGCAGCGTATAACAATGAGTTATCTGTTGTAGAAATTTTACTGAAAAACGGAGCATATGTACAAGTTAAAAATAATAAGGGTCAAACTGCTCTCCATTTGTCTGTTGCACCAGCAATTTTTCCCAAAATTGAAGTAATAAAGTATTTGATTGAAAATGGTGCTGGTGTAAACGACAGGGACAACGGTGGAAACACTCCGCTACATTTATGCAGATGGAAGCATGTCAGTGATTGTTTGATAGAATTGGGTGCTAGCATTCATGCCAAAAATAAAAAGGAAAAAACGCCATCACAAGTGAATCCCCACCTGGTGAAAACACCCACTAACCTTAAAGATCACGAAAAGATGATAAAAAGATACCTGACTTTGTAGTTAGTCACGAAGAGTAAAATTTTATTTTAAACAATATATTATGAGAAACAAGTCGTTCCAGATTGTACATAAAACAATCATGCATTTATTTACAAAACCACAATGTAAAATAATCGTAGAAATCAAAGTATTTGAAAAACAGTAAAAAAAAAATTATAGCCTTTGAACTTGTCAACCTTTAGAAAATTTTAACCCATGCTGCAATTTTATCTTTGGAGAAAAGTTCCCAGGAGTGTATTGTCAATTATGTTTATTTATGTACAATTACTAGATTGCATGCGTAATTCTCATAATAATAAATACAGTCAAGGCCTACGTGTATATAAAAACACGTGACGTTTAACTATAGGTTCACCTTAATTTTTTTGAATTTTGAATTAGAAAAATAGTACTGTTTTTATGCAAAAATAGGGAAAACCCTGGATTAAAAATAATTTAAAGGCTAAGTGAACATAAACGCACTAGTTTCTTGAAGTACATGAGTACCTACACTTTCACTGCAAAAATCAAAAAAGTACCGATAGGTTTGTTTACTACTAATTTTTAAAAATTGAAAATTTTGAAAATAAATATCTAAAAAATTTAATAATATCAATATTAATTTAATAAATAAAAAGACCTGACCAATTTTTAAAATCTTGTCACACGAAACATTAACCCTGTTTTTCTAATGAATGCTTTAGTTATTGGGACAGGTGATGTTGTGGCAAAATCTCAAGATATAAAAGATGTATTTACAAGAATGCAAATGAAAAAAAAAAGATTTCAAGATGAGTATGATACCATGCAGATATATTCGTATCTACTTAAATTCGGTTTTCGTTTTGGAGAAAGGAACGTTTACTGTGTTTTTGGACTCTGTACTTAATAATACTATAACCTTATTGTTGGCAACTTAAAATTAAGCAATAATCTTCTTAAAAATACTCCTTAAATGTTAAAATAGTTGTTTTAAAAACTATTTGTTTAGGTTCACTAATATACGAACATTTTTGGAAACTTAACTTTAATTTTTATTAGACTTCTATATAGTATTGGTTATATTTATATTATTAAGCACGTTAATATATTTTTCTTCGAAATTAGTTGTCTCGAACTTAAATTCATACAAATTATTCATACGATATCGAAGTTACCAAAGAAGAAGCACTTGTCTTATATGCGTGGATGGCTTGGAGTTTGAACAATAAAATTTATTTAAAATTAAAGCAAAACATGTTTCTGTTTTGTCGCGTTATGAATATAGAAACACATGGTACTACAATGTATGGATACGAATTTGAATATGGTATGGTACTGAAATAAAAATTTATTTTGATGCAATTTGCATTTAATCAAATTTTACAAATGTTTACATTAAAATATTTATTAGTAGAGTCAACAAGTATTTTACAGTAAGCACATTTTATCATTACAAATAAGAGTTAAAAATCTGATATTTGACACGAGATTCTTAGCATACCGACTCACTGCATTACCATTTATAGCTAAAAAAAGACCCACTTCATAAGTGTAGAAAGGTATTCGAGAATTTTCTAATTTTGTTCAATTTTGCTCATTTCTAGGCTTCCAAAGAAATTTTTTGTTTTGTTACGTTCTTAAAAATTACTCATTTTCGTTATATATCGGTTTCGATGAATAAATAAATACTTTAGGTGGAATTTTATATGTAGTATTAAGGTAACTAATATTTGCTCTCACAATATAACTAAAGCTGTTCGAGATAAAATTCTCCATTATCTCAGTTTAAATAACTAATTACTTCAAATATTTTCGTCACGACACATTCGTATACATGCGAATATTGCTACTAAGCTTGTCCATATTCCTGCAGAATCCACCTAGTACCATCAACACATACTTTTGTGATTCATCAGTAAAACCTAATAAACTTTAAAATAATTCGAACCGCCATACATCGTCTGATTACATTGCATGTAATAGCGTTTATGTTTATGATTTTCGTGTGCTAGACTGCATAGATAAAAAAAATAGTATCATGTCATGGATATTTCATTCTTCGTATTTTTATTTTATTTTATGTTTTCCAAGCTTCATTACAAATATTTGGCATATAAACAAGTGATAAATATACAAATGTTAGTCGTTGGAAACCATACAATTTTTACACTATCAACATTGAGAAACATTTTTCACTGAAAGTCCCAACTTGAGCATTCCAAAGCTTAAAAACAAGTCATGTCAAGACAAGAGGTACATATGAAGACTAATTAGAAAATGCATTTAAAAACAATTTTAGACTCCCAGTCACTGGATGGCTCTATGTTCTATTATTTGATCTGTAGTCTCCAAAAAGTTGATCTACTTTGAGTCTATCGAAATCCATGATAAAAAAATTCAACCATTAGGTAACAACTTGAACTTGTTTGACCCTTTTCCCCTGGGGTTTGACCCTGACCCATGGTCCCTTGACAAAAGTTGATCTACTTTGACTCCTCTATCGAAATCGACCATAAAAAATTTCATCAATAAGCTCACACGTCAACTTGTTTGACCTTCTGTCCCCAGGGGGTTTGACCCCATAAGCTGAAAATCACTAGCTTTGGCGGTCTTGACCTCAGGTACCTGTGTGTCAAGCTTCAAGAGAATCAAATGACTCTTTAGAGCGCGAACAGACAGACAGACAAATAAACCAATCGCATAACTACGATAAATACAATCATCTTTGTAATCAATGCTTACATTTTTGCTCCACGATAAATACTCTGCCGTTATTGCCCATTTAATTTTACAGTTTTGTACATTAACACCAAGACACATTATATCTTTTTATTAAACAAGAGTGTATTTCAACGTATTCATTGAGTCTTAAACGTGCTTGTTTGAATAATTTTTTAATTAAAATGCCGTTACATTTGAACAAATTGAAAAATTCATCAATACAGTTAGGTTTAAGATTGAAAACTGAATATGATTTCATCAAAGTTCTGATTAATTGATTCGCTCATAGGAATTTGCTTTTCACTAATGCAGAGTACATTTATCTCGTTCATTTTTCTTCATTTTAATCGTCCATTGTTAATAATTTTTATGTTTACAATAGTACACGTTTTTCAACGATTTGCGTAACATGATGGCTAACTATTTAGTTTTTTAGTTGGTACAGTTTCAAAAAAATCAAACTTAACTTTCAATTTGCTTGCTACATTATAAACTCATTAATATCTGTCAAAATACCATTTTGAATCCCTTTTAGGCTACAGAAAAAAATATATCATGAAATACTGTTCTCAGATTTAACTGGTTTTCTTACGTGATTAAAATTTCCACTCATATAGTTTTAACTGGTTTTAACTCTATTATGTCCGACTTCTAATTGAGACAAATGTTGACCATTATCTTGATAAGCAATTTATGGAAAGCGGAAAATTTCATTTGGCACTCGAATATTTTTTTTCGTGTATTCACATATGTAAGCAAAAGTATTGGTATCACTAGTTAATAATCAGCATAGGTAATAAACTTTCCATTAGTGTAATTTTTTCCTATTTTCGAATTTAAACACTATTTTTTGATGACATGAAATAAAGTAATTTAGCCTTGCTAGGATTGTTTTTCTCATTTTTTTAAAAAGAATTAATGCAAAGTCGAATCAATACTACTTACGTTAACATTTTCGGGTTATTATCTTGAAAGGAAAATTTTAACTGAAATGAATTTGTAGCTCATTACCAAATTGCAGCAAAACAAATGATGTCAATAAAATACTAATTAAAAAACCATTTTTTTCTGCAAGAAAGACTATAAAATACCATTCGAATATGTTAGGGCCGTACCAGAAATAAAGTTTATTTGAAAACTAAAACCCCAAATACGTTTACTCCAACTAACTGATTCAAAATGAGAGTTTTGATCCTTTTATTTATCCCAACAATTGTTGAATGTCTGCGTCTGCAACTATTCAAATTACCCAATTATCAAGGTTAGCAAAACAAAATGTTGTAAAAAAATCTAGCGAGAATATTTTTAACGTTTTACATCATCTCAAAATTAATTTAATATTTTAGGGTTCATAGGGGAATACAAGCTTTCACCGGAGGAAGAACAAACTTGTGTTGACATTGAAGAGTGGTCAGTGGGGTCGGTAAAAACTGACAAGTGCATAATTGTGTACGACATGCCTTCCTGTAATAATAGAAACGGTTTGAATAATCAGCGCATAGAAAAAGACAGTCCAATTGTTCACGAGAATGGAAATTCAAAGTCCATAAGGATCCTTAGTTTTCACGTTTGCAGTCAAAAATTAGGTGGAGGTCCTTTTCTTGATGTTGACTTTTACAGTCGTGAACGATTAGATGGGAATGTTCTATTGAAACACAGAAACGTTTGCACCTGTCAAAATATTCCATCAAATATAACAACACGTCTGTTGCACATTAAGTCTGTTGACAATCATGGAAATGGTTTGGCAATTTTTGATACTGAGAACTGTCAACCTCCATATACATATCTTCCGCCTGGTAGATCTAAATTTTCAGATGACTTATTTTTCGTCCCTCATGGCTATCGAGACTATCGTTTCACATTACGGTCTTTTTATCCCATGGGTTCAGTTAGCTGCGTCAGGTACATGTTACTATTATAAGAATGACATGGAGCGGTCCTTGTATTTATTTGTATAAGAAAGTAGATTCATTTCCTTTAATATTTTGAAGGCTGGAAGCATCCGTTGTCGAATTTGTCACCAAAAATAATACTTCACTGGACAGCGTGGAATTCGAGAATGTTACAAGCTCCTTAGAGTCCGTTTTCAGAAACAATGGAACAGCCAAGATCATCCAAGTCTACACTTCAACCCAAAGGGTCAAAGATGTTTTTGAGTTCACAAAGGCAACAGGCTTTAAAAATGTTCACACCGTGGGAGTAGAAGTTGGCATTGAAAACAAGTTAAAATTTGGTATCCCTTTCATAGCAGAAGACGAAGCAACATTGAAAATAACTGGGAAATACCAATGGCAAGGAACAACTTCCGGCACAGACACAGAGAAAAGAAGTGTGGAAAACGAGGAAACCATCACCTTAAGTCAATCGATTGAAATACCACCTTGTTCAGAGTACCGTGTCAACAGTTTTGTTCGAATGGTAAAAAACTATACTATTGAGTATACTGCTATTTCAAGGTTAACAGGTAAGGCAGGTGAAGGTGATGAACCAATGTCTAAGAATGAACTTAAGTTACATGTTGGGCCAGGAATGGAATTTATCAGGGATGTAGATGATAATACTATAGAGGTTTCTGTACAAGGTGAAATGTTCGCAAGGTACGGGGTCCAAACCCTTATAGTGGGAGAAGGGCAGTTGATTCCGGGTTGCATGAAAAACCCGAATCTGTACAACAATGATAAGCCTGTAAGTAACTTTGTAGTTGAGCTTCCAATAAAACGGGGCAGTAATATGTGAGCATGTATTCATCAATTTTCATGAATTTTATCATTTTAATCTGGATTTATTATTTGTTGGTGATGGATGGCCTTAGTTTTATTTAAAAAATTAAATTAAATATGCCAATTAAAGAATAAACATTTTACTTTCTAAAAATTTCATGTAAGAATGAATAAATTAAAATTAACAGTGTTTATGGGAAATTTCAAATGTAATTACCATTTCTTTTCAACATCATTACAATATTTATTTAGCCACTACGAAAATTTTATTTCTCAGTTTAAAAAAAACTATTAGCGCTTTCAAATGCTAAAAGGATGGCAATACATTTTTTTCAATGTGTTAGTTATCATTATTTAAGGACGCTTCTCTATTATTGCTACAACTACTGGCAAAATCCTTAATTACTTCCATAATTATTCCACTGCTCAAATTATGCATTTGAAAAGAAACCCCGGTTAAGTTATCATCTATTTCATAATTAAAATTCAAATTACACCTGACACTGTTGGTCAATTTGTTAGTCAATAAAAATGACGTCGATCGTATCTTAACAAATCAGTAACAATGGAATTAAATATTCTATTTAGCCAATGCCATAAAATCAACAAAAAGTCAGTAAAATGTAATCATGTGCAAAAAAAATTCTACAGCTTCTCAAAGCACCCTTTTATACAGCACCGGAACTTGTACTTGAACAGTACTTGTTCCCTTAATTAATTTATGAGTTACAATTTTATTTCCTTAGTGATTTCTAAAGTAACGAAAAGTCTTTAATTTTCAATCAACAAATAAAGGGTGATTATTAAAGACTGCATTCAAATATAAACAACAATAAAATATTGGGGTTTAACATAGTGCGAGGAATTAGTAATCATCCTTTACTATCATTATTTGATCTGTGCTGCACCACACAGATATTTTTAAAATGTTTCACTCGCATTAAAAAATTAACTAATCTTTTCAAACAAAAAATGTATAATTAACCCTAGATTATTTGGTTCAAATAAGTAGTAAGATAATGAATTGGACGATAGTTACCAAATGCAAGCCGACGATAGTTACTAATTTCATGAATTTTCCTTCCATTTTTTGCCATCATTATAATAAATAAATGTTTTTTTTTTAAATATTTACATCTTTTAACTGTACATGTGCAAAGGTTTTTGTAATAATGGTAAAGTACGAACGAGATTTGTTTCTCTACAAAGCAGTAGCTTTTTATTACCAATTTTAATAACAAGAAAAAAATATTAGTTGCTCAATTCTACTCATTCTTGACATTAAATTGATTGTTTCTGCGACAACTGAACTTTGATACCTGGTGATTCATTTGCATATAAGTCTTTATTAAAGGTCAATTTTAACTACAAAAAATCCAGTATTGAAATTTTACAAAATATGTATGTATATACATCAACTATTAAAATTTATACTTTTGCTAATAAACATCACAATTAAAGTACAATCTCATTACAAACCATGTTGTATGGATTACTCGTAACTTAACTTTCATGAGTAAAATAACCTTCTCAAATAAATCGTATTTCTTGATTTATTAAACGTATGAAATCTAAATACAGTTTTATTTTTGTTTGTGATGTATATTTGGAGCAGAATGAGTTGACATTGTTGCACATGTTGCACATGAGTTTTAAGCCAATTATTATATCTTACGTAAGCAACCCCCATATTAATACATGCATGCGATATCGCGATCTTTTGCATCCATTTTTCGATTCTTGCTTTACTATCAAGTCTACTGTCTGTCGTTTTGGGAAAGTTACGCTCCACCATAGGCACTTCTTATACTTTACTTGGTTCACGTCATACTATGTGTGAATTGAACTATTAAATCATGTGTCACAAACGATTACTATATATAATTACGCATATAGTAGCAACTTTTTCATTTTTTGAAGCAACAAAATGCAGAATCGGACATTAGAAATGAAACTTGAGAAATATTAAAAAAGGAAAATTGAAGTACAAATATAAAATTTTGATGACGCTGAAATTTGTATTTGACTGGATTTTGTGTCTTATAGTGAACCCATTAATGCACATAATAGTTCATCAATATACCGTACTAAAACCGCATTGAAAATTTATCACAGAGCATTAAGATGCATCCCATTTTGTTTTTAATCCATGATTATTAACTTGTCGTGTAGTAATCTGAAGTCGACAAATATGGTGAGTAAATTTGTGTAATAGATATTTAAATATATTTTCAAAATGTCGGTTTTGTTTTTCACCTTTTCCCGATTCTGTCCAACATTTTTCAAGGTTGTCATTACATCAATTGCACATTTCTGTAATGTCTGTAGTTAAAGCCGTCAATTATTGATTGCATAGAAGAATTTCTCCCCATTAACCTCTAATTGAGCATTTTCGTAATTACAACATTACAGTTTTATTGAACAAACTTAATTGAGCAGATATTCCAAAAGACGAAATGGTATCATTACTAAATTGTTTGGCACGAAACCTTGCATCAAGCAGAACTCATAATAACCACAGGTCTACCAAACAAAAGAATCTAATTCTAGTTTCTTGGAAGCTCTTGTTACCCAAATTTAAAAAAAATGAAGCCAATTTGGTTTCTAGTTTCTGGGCTGTTATCAGTCCTTGTAATCACCAAGGACCCAGTTGAAGCACAAAATGCCGAAACAGTCCAAAAGCAAATGCCAAATCAGATGGAACCGCTGAGTAAGTTGTGTATCAAAAAACATTAAAAATTTTCAAACTTGTTCTTTCAAATAACTAACCAGCTAAAACTGCTTGTGTTCTTTTTTCAGACCGCCGAGCCCGCCAATGTAAGAAAATTATTTCTGTTCAAAAATCGATTTAACATATACGTAATTTATTGTCTAATTTCGTACAATATACTCAAAATTTAGGGTGGTCTCCAAACGGACCTGCTGGTGGATGGACTAATACTAATGGACCGGAATGGTGGATTCCACATCGTAAGTCTAACTAAACAAAAGTATTGTATCAAATTGACTTTCAATTATAACTATATATTTCCACATCTGGTTGAATTATTCTATTTTTTATAGCGTATACTCCGCCAAGTCCAAACCGTAAGTCTTACATAAATATTTGAGTTATCACGAATTCAAAGAATGTTATTTATTTAAATAACAATCATTCCTTGATCTTGTATAGCTAATTGGAGAGGAGGAGGTGGATGGGATTCAATGGCCTGGGCTTGTGACATTCTTTGTCCCGATGATGACATTGATATAATCCCTTATCGGGCTCCCCGTCCAACCAAGGGAAAATTTATTCCTATCCATGGATAAATCCTTAGGTCTGCCAAGAAAGTCGACTTTGAAAGTATCCAAATACATATATTTTTGTACCCTTATGTTTGCACGAATCCGATTCTAAACAAAATTTAAATAAAAAACAATCTGAAAAATGAATAGACGTAAGTACTTTGCGATATTTCATTTTGTATTGGTTTGACGACCTTTTTTACAAAATCCAAGAATCATTGCCTACTATTTAATCGCTATTACTACAGGCTGTGCTTTATATCAAACTGTACATATCAAATTTTCATTCAATTATCATCATTTCAATTATATAATGAGTTACAATCACTTGCTAGATAGTTGAATAAAATTTAAAAAGTGGAATTTTTTTAGAGTATTTGACGTTTCCACAAAGTGTTATTTTAAGACTGACATTAAATGAATTTCACTATTTTGTCTGTAGTTAAAGACGTAATTTAATTGATTGTACCGAAGAATTTATCGGCATTTACTTCTTATTGAGTATTGAAATAATTACAACACTACCGTTTCTGTGAACGACCATATTTGAGAAGATTATGCACCCCGACAGAAGAAATGTTGTATGATAAATTTAGTTTAGTAGAAGTTAAAATTGACACAAATGTGCCAAACCGAAAATTCTCTCTCTAGATATTTAAGCTCTAGTGTTATACCTGTAATTTATCTATATATGTAATATAATAATACAATAATATTTTGACGTCAATACATTTCAATTCTTTCAGAGTACTAATTGGACTAAATTAGATGAATTTTTGAATTAGTCGAATCATTTTACGTGACGACTCATTAATAAAACCTAAAATCAAGCCGAAATTGTTTGACAAGTAAGTCAAATAACATCGAATAAAATGTTATCTGTTTATTTCCTTTTATTTTTGGCCTAATTGTGTCCGGCTCGATTTTTATCTTCAAAATAAAAATTTAAAATGCCATCCAAATATTTGTGGATCCTAACAAAAACCTTTTTTTAATGGTCCGCTTCCGTTTTTGCTCATTTAGAAGTTCTGTTGCAACCATGTAGCATTTTGTACAAGTTGAATTATGTGGTATTCATAAAAACTAAAAAGAGATACGTTTCAAATGTAACAAATAGATCAGGTTGAAATGCAAATTAGAACAACTTCGTTATTCCACTTTGTATACCATTCAGTGGGATCATATGAGCACTTTTTTTAGATGAACGATACTTTTTGCATGGACATTGTACAGATTTTGTTTGTTGTTCATACACATTTGAGGTTCTTTATAAAAAAAATTTAACTTTGGTTTTGAAATAAATGACAATGCAGCTCATTTTTTGTTACATTACAATTATTACTGCCTGACTCGTTAAATCTGGCTTTATCCATAATACCTCAAGCAAAAACGTTTGTAAAATAACATTCTAGACGAGCTTTGTATAAATAGCAAAGTTGTTTGACACAAACCCACAATGGAGCTAAAAGTAGGCATGAGAAAAATAACAGATAAACTTCATATAATAAAGTGTAATTTTTTTGCTGTGTTGGGAAATATATGTCATTTTCCCGAATGCTCATGTCTTTATGAACCGGCTGTGTTTGTTTTCCTATAGTATTTTAGATAGGAAACAAAATTTGACTTTAAAAACTCCTCTCCTACTGATTACTTCGTTTTTATTTTTACTACCAACCTGAAAAACGTCCTCGCGATCCAAATAAATGCAGTTCAATAATAAAATTGTTCGCATTCCCAAAAATTACACATATTTTACAAATTAGCATATAAATTTGCACCAGAATATTACATTCCATTCCTTAATTTGCTCGAGCATGCTAGAAACCCCATTTTCAGTTATATCAGTAAAGGGAATTACTTTCCTTGGTAATATCATACTTTAAATGATAGGATTTTTGTTGGCATTGCTTAAAACTACACCTACGAAAAGACATGCAGCAATATTGAGCCTACTTTTAAAGTTAAGCTTGTTATCTCACTACACTCTGTTCTAGGTAAACTTGTAGATGCCAAACCAATCTAATGAAGTTACTGAACGCCCCAAATTATTACATTTAGAATCATATTTAAATTTTAAAAAAACTAGGAGCCTTAATGTTGCTAGGCACGTCTTTACCCAGCCACCGAGTATATTCCACGTTTCCGAAACTGTAATACCTTCCACACTTTTGGATTTACCACAATATACAAACTTAATAGTTGGGAATAAATGAGTCATTTAATTTTAAAGAATAGTTGAGAGCTTGAAGTTCGTGGTCAACATGACTACATATATGCTTCGAAAGTTATCTTTTTGAATAAAAATATGGTAACATGGAGCGAATTTATAAGCAAAACATGTTATGATCAAACCACTCTCCATTTAACATATACAAACACTTACAAGCCAAACTATAGAAATTACCAAATGTTTAATTAAAAAGTGAGTTACAGTTATTGGTCGTGAAAACGAAGGAAACACTCCGCTCGATTTAGACTAAAGAAAAAACAGCGCATATTGTCTGATTAAAATAGGTGCTAATACTCATGTCAAAAATAAATTGGGCCAAATATCCACATAACAAAACCCAAATTGTAGAAATGATCTAGTTAAAACATTGACGCACAATATAAAAAAATCCAGACTAAACACAAAGATAAAATATATAATTAAACTGATTTTTATTCGTAAAACATGTATTAAATTTTCCCAATGTTTTGTACACTGAGCAAAATAATTTTATAATTTTTTCATCATCATTCACATGCCCTCTGCATTGCATAATACAACAGTAAAAAAGCTTGGCAACTCTTTAACTAAAAATGACTTGTCTTCAAGAATACTAGGTGCGTCTGGCTTGCAATACCGTTGAATAAACTGAGTTAACGGAATCAGATCCGGATTACTCTCAGATGACGCCGTAAGACCTTTAGCTTGACACTTTACAATATAAAATATAGGGTTCAGGTCAATTTTAATTTTCTCATTTAATATTTGTTTGTCTGAGCTACTTACAGTCCGTGCAACATCGCAGCCACTGGAATATTTGATCGCAGTTGAGCTATCATTTGCAAGTAAACTGTCTTCAAGAGTTGTAGTGCTGTATCCCAAACAGGCATCCAAAACCGTTGGTTCAGCATCGCCAAGAAACGTCTTTACACTTTTAAATGCTTCACCATACATTTCACAGCATTCCCAAATGCCCGTGATGTCTTTTAAAGCGTAAAACCAAGAAGTCAATTTTAAACTGATTTATTTGTCATTAAAAATTCAAAACAGGGCATCAAATCTCATACCATTGTAACCGTTTTTATAGTAGGTTTCAAAATATGCTTTATCGGCCACCAATTTTTGCAAAAAAGCCTTTGCTGGTGGTATTGCTCCCGGGTTTTTGTTCGCTTCAAATATAAGGTCATTCAAAATTGTCTAAATAATTGAACACAAAAAAACGGTTAATTGGGTTATTAAGATTTGATGAACTAATACTTTGAAATATACTTACTAAACTCAGTTTATAAAACAAAGCTTTCTCTCTATACTGAAGTTCACGAACGATTACAGCTCGATAAATTGGATTGTGGTATAACATGTCCTTACGCATTTGTATGCGTCGATAATGATAACAATCGAAAAAAATATTTCGCTCTTTGTCAGACAACACCATTGTGTGATTTCTTGACAATCTTCCAATCTCAGCAAACAGTTCTAATGCTTTTGCATAATTTCCTTGGGTATTTTGAGTAATAATATCTTCCATCAGCTCTCCCTTTTTTTACTGAAATAATATAAATTTTACAATATTAACCTTAAAAGATTCATTTTAAATATGGTGCAAATAAAATGATATTTTTTTTAAAGTTTACAGTCGGGATTTGCAAGAGAGAAGGCTATATAGGTCGAGAATAAAACTACGAAAAGTACGCTTAACTTCTTTTTCAACGTCTATTATATGTTAAGCCAGAATTTTAGAAGATGCTACCGTATCTGTTTACATATGCTTTCACAAAATCGTGGAACCTTTATTAAGTCCGAACTCAAACGGGGTTTGATCAAGTATTGTAGAAAATATCCGTAAAACCAGCTATTGTGCAAAATTTAGTAAATGCAAATATTGTTTTATTTGTCTAAACAATACCTACTAGAATATTAAAATTGATTGGGATAAAAATTTTCTTATTTAACTCATTGTCTGGTATAATTACAATACGCCATCTTCCGACCTTTCAGGTCATCCTATGTCTATTCATACTTACTGAAGCTCTAGTCTAGTT
>JAQIWN010001980.1:0-17787 GCA_034699025.1 Entomobrya cf. arborea Gr-Col-00668
TTTATATTTAGAATAATTCGCACTTAGAAGAGTTTAATTAGAATATCTTTGATAGACCCTCACTACCCACCACCATAAACATCTATTTTCCAGTTCATTTTCCCTTGAGTTGACCAAGAAAGACTTGGAAATGTATGTATGCAATGCACGAACATACAAATCCAGATTCCCAGATCCCTTCAGGAGGCATTCATCTATCCATCTGAGCACTCTCTTTTCCACAAAAGCAACAACAAATTTCTTTCTTTCTTGAGGTTGGAAGAAATTTTCACTAAAAGGACTGCGAGGTTTCTACTGACTTTTGGTGAAGTCGATGGTTGATGCACAGGAAGGATGAAATGTAGCACCAGTCGAGTCTTGGTGTTGATGATGACGATGATGATGAAGGAAATATGGAAATGGATGCATGTTATGCTATACCTAGGCACATATTAAATGTGTGTGATGTGCGTCATATTGTATCACTTTCAGAAGAGATACATATTTTAGTTGCGTCTACTCCTTCAATTTCATTTTTAACCATGAGCACAAACGGTACACTAGACTAGACTTGTGTTCCATTACCTTAGTTGACTACTCGACTAGAGTGTTTTATTATTAAGAAAAGCTCCATTTCATGGTTGAATTTGATCAGGTGTTGTGCAGTCTTTCCTAGACTCGTTATATTATTGTGTATTTGCTCAAATATGACATTGAAGAGAAGGCGAAAAATGTCACCCAACTTTAAGTAGTTGACTATCTATTTATGAATGCATACCGAACCGACTGTATAAACATGAATTTCAGACGAAGTGTTTTTGCAATGTCTATACCAACCTTGCCATCAGCTATCTGTCTAATTAATTAATACACACAAGCATAACTCTGTCATCCTTTAGCTGTGTGTCTGTTAAAAAATATGACATAACGAAATCGTATTGGTGCACTTTGCATTCGTAAAATAATAGAATAATAAGTTTACTTTACATTTATGCATTTCATGTATTATCTACATTGCATTGTACGGAAACGTTTGCTGTGCTGATTGACGTTTTCAGTTAGCTTAATTTGCTTCAATGTTCGGTTTCAACTTGATCTCTAAATGATGTCGTTGTTTTCTGTACACCTATTTGAAACATTTCATTACTTTGTTTGCGTAACGCATAATGCTCAAAAATATTTCATGTACGGAACAGCCATGCGTGTAGTACCAGTATTGCTGTAGAGTTACTTTACAAATCGTAGTTGTTTCCGTATTTTCTTATAATATCCACTAAAAGGGAAGATGCACACACCACATTATGTGTAAATTCACAGCACATTGTGTGCATATGGTGTTTAATTTTACAAAAGGCACTACATGAGAATGTGAGAATTTAAGCCAAGATGATGAGAGTGCATCAACCAAAAAGCTTGTGGTACTTATTTTATATAATAATAAACGATTTCGCTACTACATATGTATATTGCAAACATATAAATTCATTTCCATAAACAAGACTAAAGGGTTTAGATGCAAACATGAGGAAATTGTGAAATATTGCTGAACTCAATCCATATCTCCATTTTTTTGCTATTCATATATTCTTTTTTTTCCACAAACTCAAAAAAGTGCACCAACCAATACGTGCACAAGAACACCTCTAATAACCATGTATGTAACATCATCAAAAGTGAAGAGTATAAGAGGTGTAAGGTCTATTCGTTAGTATTTCTGGAAATAGTTTAATTTTCATGTTCTTTTTCTTCTATAGAGTTTTATGGGCTTTAGTTTAAGCTAGACAGCATAAGTTTCTATTATTGATATAGGAAAAGTTAAATATATGCATCTAAAAAACGAGAACGAATATCAGCATATAAGTCTGGCTTTCATAATATAAGCTATTGCATTTCCAACGTCGTCCACTAACCGTGTGAGTGAGAGAGTAAGTTAGTGTGTAGGAGAAAGAGAGAGAGATAGAATAGGAGAGTTGTATATGTGTGCGTTCCTTCCTCTTGATTTTCATTCTCTCTTCTTCCATCTCTTTTATGCTTTCTCCTCGTTTCTCGTGCTTTTCATTTGGAGGACGCAACGCAATAGTTTTCTCACCATTTTGCTACCACTACAACCAAACTACTTCTCTCTTTTTTCGTGCTCGTTCACTCTTCCCTTTAATATGGGAACTCGGTCTGTTATGGGTAACTCTTTTTACATTGGTTTTAGGGAACACTTTTACTTGTCGGATAGTAAAGGAGGAAAGTAATACAACAAGCATGCGAGAACGTCGAGGAGTGTAGTAGGCAGACTCTTTTTTCCTTTCACTGGCGGCTGTCGGGTTTAGCATAGTACCAGCAATACGTAAGTTTCACTATATTTGTTGGAATAGTGTGTACGTAAGTATTTTTTCTGTCGATGTTCTATGTTACATGGTAAAAGTGAAAGAAAGGGAGGGAGAGAGAAAGAGCAAAACGAGAAGAACTAGGAATTAGTTCAGGGAGTTCAGTCAGTTAATACAAGTTGAGTGAGACGGTCGTTTTTGTTCATTCATTCATTCATTCATATAACGACACAACCGACTCACAAACAGGAAAATATTGAGGAACAGACAGACAGACGTCAAACAGTTTTGTACAGTGAACAAGCGAAAGGGGGAAAAACTATTTTCGCTCGTGCTACTTCCGTTTGTGGATAGTTTCGGTGGATTTTATCGTCGTCGTCACTGTCCCAAAGGAGGAGAGGAAAACACGCTCCGTCAGTCTCAAGTGGTATTGCCATAAATTTTTATTTTTCATTGTTTTCGTCTCTTTTTGCTATTTCTCAAATAGATTGAAAATTTGTTTTTTCGAACTGCTTCACTTTTTTTTATCTAGCTGTGCATTATCATAAAAGTAATAATCTGGTGTGTCTGCAAAGCATACTAAAATTTCACATTCGCAAATTTACATTCAAATAAAATTACTAGAGTCTATGGATTCTTTATTGCATATATTTTAATCATCCAACCAATCACATTAAAAAGAGTACTTGAAAGAGACAGTCATAAGACATAAATAAATTAATTTGTACCATCGTTAATAAGTTATGTGACAACATTAAAGAGTCTACCTCCGCCTCCTACAGAGCAGTCATTAGGAAAACCCAATTTCTTCCAAGACAGCACGACATTTTCTATCTTCAGCCTTTTAAAATATTTATGGTTAAACGTATATAACTGTATATATATGTATCTATATTTGTTGGCCACACAGTGATCTTCAACTCAGAATGAAAGATTGTCTATATACAATATTCATTTCACCCGAAAAAAAGAAGGAAAGGTCATCAGGCGTGGCAAACTCATAAAATATCATTGAAGTACTCTTATCAAAGTTATTAACGGTTCCCTGAGCTCAAATTGCAATTTTCCACGTTACCAGAGACGAAATACATTAGAGTATACCTTGAGAGAAAATAATAAAGGTCTAATTTTGACCCCGCGTGTGTGCACTTTATATATACTTTTTTTCTAAGCTCGAAAAAAAATCAACAAACAAAATACCCATCCGTCCGCCAGTCCCTGTCCTTAAGATCAGGCTATACACAACACAACGCAAAGTTGTTGGTTTTGCTTTCTCAACATCAGCGTACAATGTGTACCTATAAAGTTAGCTTAGCTTGTGTGCTATTTACTTGATGGTCCTTGGTCTCCCAAGCCAAAACTTTGCGATGCACTTTCCCCCAGCACGAAAAAAATAACTAGGACACACATATACATAACATACATGTTCGAATGGTGAAAATATTCTCATATAATTGTGGGTAATTCCAATCCAATTTTCTTTGCAAAGACACACAAAAAAGCAGGGGAAATTATTGTTCTTGTTATGCCTTCCTGCTACATTGAATTAAGCAAATAAAACACCCTTTCCCGAAGAACGGACTTGCTTTGAACCATTCACGGAATACCAAGACCATTACAACAATTCCGTTTGATTTTCTTAAGCCACATACACCTTGCTTGACTGACTAAATAAAACGAGAGGAAATTATGCGTTAAATATGCGAAAGCTGGTTGTTGTATTCAACGCATATCGCATATATACTCTCTTTAATACCTTTCTTATGGCCATTAGGCAAAAATATGAAGAAAATTTAAGGTATAATCGAGTTAGCAAAAGAAAACTCATTTTGTGGCATGTATAGCAAGCTTTTATAGTGTGTTACTGGTATGTAAGTATAAATGGGTTGCAGAATATAGGATAAAAATGAATAACTAAAAATGGGTGTAATGAAACGAGCATATTGTTACGTTGCTGGATAATTTGGTTGGGTGATAAGATGGATAACTAGTGTTTCTCCTTCACCAAAACCTACAGTTATATTCAACATAAATGCTATATGAAACACGTTGCACCACCAGCGCATGTATGATTTTTTTCTTCCATCTTAATAATAAGCAACTATGCACGCGACAAAGAATAATGGAGTCACATATCCGGTGGCGGCTTACACTCACATTCACATACCATCATAAAAACATAGCGCCAATTCCTTGCAATTTTTTTTTCATTCTATAAAAAGCAAGTTTGCTTAAAGTTTTTTTTTTGTGGAGAAATCAACAATATGGATTTTCAACAGTAACACATTTTGGTTACAATAATAAAAAGTTCTATATAACGGAACTGCTCTAAAAACCACTACTATTATTCCCATTATTATGTTTTAACTACATAGCCTAGTGTAATAAACAGTCCTACTTAATTCCTGTGCAAAAGCAACAATAAATACTGGGCCGGGAATAAGCCAACAACCACCCGCTAGGCTGCAAATGCGATAACTTATATACGTTCTGAGAGAGAGAAAGAAAGCAAATTGACCATGTTAGGTAGTTACTAATAAAACATATAGTGATTAGTTTTTGCTTTTTCATTTTTTGTATTACTTATAAAATGAAAAATAGTCGATTCCGAGTTGGTTATGGTGTGGATAAAAAAGTCAAAAACATTTCTAGATGACAAAGATATTCCATCATGGCATTTTTTGTGCAATTCGTGTTGTTCCAAAGGAAAAGTGTTGTTTTATTGATGAAGCAACACATTATAACGCTATTCTTATTACTACAGAACTACTCTGCTGTAATTACATACACATGGTCAAACATTGAGTCTAAGAGAGAGAGAGAGAGTATACAAACACCTCTCTTTCTCTCTCATTTACTATCATTTCCCTCTACATTATAGTTGTATTTTGATGATAGAGCGTTCTTCATCTTCATTTTATTTCATGGATGGTTAGTTTTTGTAGCAAAGGCAGCAGTGATGGTAATAAATACACACCACCGAGGAGGAGAAATTGCTATCAAGTCATAATAGCTTTCACCAGAAGACATGACCATGTTTTATCACCAAACGAAACGAGTGGAGTATGTGTGTATCTTTTCTGGGAGCAAAAAGTAGTCACATTAAGGTCAACATTAAGACCAGTTACAAGAGCCATTAGAACTGGGCTGGTTGTATCTAGTAATATTCTCCGAAAAACAATATTCTATAAAAATGTACATCGGTTAAAGAAGAAAGTCAGTGGTGTGGTATGGTGTGGCTGGTTGGTAAGCTACTACTGAGCTTCAGTATTAAAAGTAAACATATACACGTAACACTAACACTTTCACAACAAACAGATAAAAAGAGAAGAGAGGTATACTTGAGAAGCCAACCACATATTATCACCCCTACCATCCGGAATATTGAGAAAGACAGTGTTGGAGAAGGGAAAGAAAGCAAAACGTAAAAGCTCTTTTTTATGATAAGGTATATGAGTTTGTTTTCTTAATATTTTGTAATATATGAAATGAAACCCATGTTGATGGGTATGTGTGTACACGTTTGCATGGGGTACATGTTTATAAAAGGCTTGTGCATTAGATCCGATCCGAAAAGGTTTGCTTGCGATGAAGGCATCAAGTTTCCCCGAAAATGTTGGCTTTACTCTAAACCAGTTAAAACCATCTAGCCTAGAAGTCAGGTTTGTTTACCGATCATGTGGCACAAGTAAAATATATACGTGTGTGTGAATAAGAAAGGCAAAACTGAGAAAAAAGTTGCTTTTAAGGACAGCCGAATGAAAACACGGTAGAATGAAAAAAGAACGTATGAGTAAACTGTGTTGCAATAAGAATTCCAAGGCAAACAGAAATGAAAAATCATTTTATTCTATGTTGTGAGAAAGTTTCTTTGGATTGTGGACATGATACATATTTTTTACTCATTTTGTAGTTTTTTAGAGTTACCCAATTTTGTAAATTCCTATTCTTCGAAACAAGGCCATAAATGTTTTGAAATGGGTTATTTGGTGTATATATGTAAGAAGATAAAAAGATATTAATTCTTAAGAATTACAACAACAGCTGCAGAATTATGGCAAAGAGAACGCAAGATTTCTTCAGTACAAAAGAAATTCCTGTTTTTGTTCGCCTTTTCTTATAAAAAGAGAATAAAATGACAAACTCAGTAGGAAGCAGATATGATTTATAGAAGGTTATTTATAAACACATTAGCATTTTGTGCCCATTTCTATTAAAACTTGGAACACTGTCCGCTGTATAAATATAATAACTTTACATATAATGCACTTTTATTGCCCATGGCTGGCACCCTGTGTTTGTGAAGCTTGCTAAAATTAGCCCATTCTTTTCCATGTTTTGTGTCTGTTTTCATTGTTTCATTTTTCGAACATTTTTTTAAGCAAATATAGACACACGTTGAAATCTAAGCTTATGTAGGATTTTTAGTACTTTACAGTAAACGTATTTTAATTGAATGATAAATATAATCATAAAACGTAATGTTGTTTAAATTTTTACATCCCACATTTAGAAAGCCATTTAGATAGCTTGTAAAAATCCCCCAGATAAAGGCTTCTTGTGGAGAAAAAATATTATTTTGTTGACGACTCCCATCCAACAAACATATTTTTCTACATTCGTAAATGATCATTATAAACTTTTTTCGGCAAATGTAATTTTCCCAATTTTGGCATTCACTGTTTGCAGGAAAGGGTTTTGCTCATCGTTGGCTTATATGCACGTTTTCTATGCTTGAGCTTAGCTGCTAGTGTCCTTCTTAAAACATTTTTTCACATTGAAAACGTCTTTGAAGAAAACCAAAAGCGCAATTTTGGAATTGATCTGAAGTGCAAATCCATTCAAGCGAATTTGAACAGTGACAAAAAAGTGTTGAAAAGCTGACAAGCGAAGTAAGTAACATTAGTTATCTTGCAACGACTTTTCTTAGACTCAGATTTACGCCTTTGTTCTTAGCACATTCTTTTCTTATTCTAAATCCAACTAAAATGGAAAAGAGCATGAAGGAATCTGAACATTTTTTTAAGAGAGAAGGATAGTGCAAAAACTCTTTTATATCTTCTTATCATTGTGCAAAATATATAACTCTGTAAATTCCGTTGTTTGTACCATTTCAACTGTGAGTTTTTGAGAAAAATCGAAATTTATAGTATCCGAATCGAAGAGATAAGAAGAGCTTTAAAAGATGCTTAAAGACTGTACTGTGCTTGTATTTTATAGTTTGCACTGCAGTGCTAAATTTCAAGAAGAAAAGTATATTTATTGCTTTCAGGTTTATTATATTTCATATTATTCAAACTAAGCATTCACAATGGCTCTGAATTTTTTTCAATAGAACCTTCTTTTCTAAAAAGCACTAGAATAGTGTATAAGTGAGTATTTCCAAAAACCTCTCATTCACTCCACTACATTTTCTCTCTTCTGTTGTAAATGAAGGTTATTCTCTGTACTTAAGATCATTTCTTTTTTTTAAATCAAGAAGAATATAAAACGGTGACACTTTTGTAGTTGCATTCAGCAGGAAAACGACAACTTTTTTAACCATTGTGCACACACAAATGTACAAAAGTATGTTTTTCTGTGCATGCCCTCCTCCTTGAATGGGTACTTTTTTTACTCGTTTTTTGGTTTTCAGCTTGCCAAAAAATTCTCTAGTTTCCCATAATAAAAGTCACCGTTTCCTTTCCTACCCATTTCTTGGCTGCGTATGTACTCTGCATGCTCAGTCTTACTCTTTTGTCAGTGTATCTAGTGTCTAGAGTGTGTAGCCATTCAGTAACTTTTTTTATTACAAGCTTCCACATTTATGTACATAATTTTGTCATGTTCATTTTTACTCTTATGGTTAAGCTCAGTTTTACGTACAATGTGTCTTAAGTACATTACACAGTTATTGTTGACCTATTTCTGACATGGACTCTTATTCTTGTCCTGCTTCCACTGTTGTGTTTGATGGTGGATGGTTTTGGTGGCTGGTGCTACTTCTCTTGATACTAAACCATCAGCCCATTTTCTACTCACTTTCTACCACCATCTTTTTCTCTCATTTATAGTACCTTTTGAATTGCATGGAAATACACGTTAAAAAATGTACACGTACATATGGCGTATACATACATAAATATCTTTCAGCGTATATGATACTATTAGTCCACACATCCCAGAAGTGCAACTCTAATTTTTCGTTTCTTTCTTGTTTGGACAGTTTTACGTGCCCCATGCTTACCATGTGCGTTTATGAATGTCTGATGTTGTTTCTTCCCCGAAAAAAGTATTCGTTCGATGCTATCTTATTCTCTTGTAATGTTTGAATGTGAATACGTTCTCCTTGTTAACTCGCATAGCTCGTTTTCTCTTTCCCTCCTCCATCTCCCAATGCACAAACATGTGAAAAGTTTGAAAAGAGCCAAAATGAAGAATGTACGAGTCTCAGCCTTTTATTTTTTCTGCTTATGTCACGAATATCCAAAATGGGAGCATTAGGAGTTAGGCTTTCTTAAATGGTAGCTTATGTTTTATGCTGACTCCGTGAAAGAAGAAAAATTATGACTGGTTATACTTTTAATTGAAGGATATATTGATGTTTACTGGTGAAGAATGACAAGAACAACGAACGTTAAAGCTCTAGCCTGTATACACACACATGTGCAGCTTATTAAGATTCTTTTGGTATGAAAGTTTTAGGAGAGGTATTAAAAATTTCCAATTTAGTTTTTAGTATAAAATATACATATCACATATATTATGGACTTCCTAAGCTGTAAATAAGGTTCGTATTGCATGTCACACTGTAAGGAAATGAGCTTGTTTCAAGATGAAACTCAAACGCTATCAAATCTGCGTCTCTCATTGAGTCGGGTCAATTCAGCGATCTATCTTAATATACTCTGGGAATAAACCAACCCAAGGAAAAAAAGAAGAGCTTCTGGTGGTGGTGGAACTCAGCTCACATTTTCTTTCAGATGAAATAAAAATTGTGTATAAAAAAGAGCAAGAGAGATTTTGCTGACGATAGAATATCGGTTCCAAAATAATTTTATGGTGGCTTATAAACAGTTACAATAACTTTACCCATAAATACCTTTACACACTGAAGCATATAAATTTTACTTTACATTCGAACAGGAAGAGAAATGATAAACTTTTTTCCCATTGTATTCATGTACATTTTTTTCCTGCTGCTATGTCTATCTTTCTATTTTACAGTTAGATTTTTTTTTAGAAAATAACATAACTTATAGCAGTTATGTTTGAAAACGATTGGTGCTGAAACGAGGAAACAGATAGTGAGAGAGTTTTCTGGTCTTGTAGTCATTCGATCTTGATATAGTTCCCAGGGCCCAACCAACAGTGTGTGCATAATAAAGAAAAACACCTGGATCGCAAAGGAAATCACTCTTTCTGTCCTAGAAGCACTTTGTACACACTTGGGAAAGACTGTTCTACAGCCTATAGCTGTACAATTGTTCTCTTCTAGGAAAAAAAGTAGAACAGAACCAAATGGTGTGTGTAAGTCACAGCCAGCAGTTTACTTGTGTAATGTATGCCTGAAAACACAAAACCCAACCTCTCCTTTTGCTATGTATACATACCTTTGACGGACGATAAAGGCGGACATGTCCTGTCTCCTGTATATTATCTTCTTGTACGCAAGCAGGAGAATAAGAGGAGGACAGGGAAAAAGTCTAAAAAACATTGCCTTTTTCTTTTCTTTCTGGCTGTCTATTTATGTGTGTAGCATCGGTACTGCTGATGCAATTTTGGCAAGCTGATTGAAGTGAACAGGAACTTTCAATTTAGTCCATATTGTGAAAAATATACCTGGTTTTAATAGATATACATATATATAGGGGCTAGTATGGGAAAAAAGCTAATGATGTGTATGGTATCATCATGATTATCATTACTATCATCGGTATTTTTGTAACAAAAAAGTAGGAGAATTGTGTAAATTGGAGTGATGATATCAAGTCTGATGACAAGTCCGCCTCCCAACTTTTCTCTTGTATTTTTACTCTTTAATATTATCATGTACGATAACAGCACTGAGACTTTCTCTTTTTCATTCTTGAGGTTTACTCTGCTTTTTGTTCAAGAACTTGAGAAATTCAGTAAGACAATAATGTTCCCTTGAGCAGTCCTTTGTTGTCAGTGATGTTCTCACACCGACTCCCCACTCTAATATAAGTTTCTTATTCTTCTGATTGTAGTGTTTTTGGATTTTATTTGGCCCATCTAAAAGACGTAAGTCAATGCCAAGTATTTATGCAACTATTGTGTCTATATACACACATGTATAGATGCAGATTTAAAGCTATTTATGTACATTGGATACTTAACGAATCCAATATTTATTACTACCATGAAGTCCACTTTTGGTCTTTCTTTATGAAACATGTAAATTTTTGAAATGTTTTCTTCAAGACTATTTTTGAGTTTTTGGAGACAAAATAAGTGAACTGATAAAATTTTTAAAATTAAAAAGAATGTAAGGAGTTCTAACTTTTCGCAAAACTTTATTACAACATTTTACTTGTATTGTATACACACACATAAAGCTACCGTTTTAATGTCATATGAAAGCAGCGGTGGTGGTGGTGAACTCCACTGGGAGTGAGAACTAATAATAAACATGGCAAAATTAAACTATAAAATCTTCACTCTGAAATTTACTCTAAATTCATTTCAAGATTCATCTGGGAATAAGATGCACCCCATCTCGTCGGCCCTTCAATTCTTGGACTCGTTCCATTTATTTATATAAATTTTACTGCTGCGTACTGAAAGTATTTATTATTACGTACATAATATTCATCGACTTTCTAAACCGATATAATAGTTGGTGGTGGTGATGGTGTTTGCTAGTTAAAATGAAAGTAGCACGAAAGAAAAGAATCTTGTTTGAAGCTTTTTTCCTTTATTTTTTTAACTGGAGGATCTCTGGGATAACTTAATATATATATACTTGACCGATTTGCTCTGTTGATTTAGTAGCTACTAAGGCAGTAGTGCCAATAATAAACCAGCATTAGCAAAACTAGAAAGACAGCAGCTAACAAAGAAGGAAATATATAGGAATACAAAGGAATATATTATCTTGCAAAAAATATATATTTGTAAGTTGGAAGAAAATAAGTTGCCCAAATGTAATATAGTTCCTTATTCTAGTTTTTTTTCTTTCTCCATTTGGCAAAGAATCAGTGGCTGCCCGCAGCCTTTGGAGACGCCGTCATATTATTGTTGCCACCATTTTTTTGCATCTCTTCTTGCTTTGCTTGGGATTGGGTTTTCTTGTTATATTACGTTATCACATTTTCCCCCGTCTTGTTTCTATTTTATAAATACACATTAACATGAATCTTGAAGGACGACGGTGTTTGCTAGTTTTTTGGAGCGTGAGACATAGTGGATAAATAGTGAAAGCGAAAAAGAAAACGTATAAAAAGGAGATATTTTTCTTTGGTTCTTTTATTTTTTATACATACTTCATTTCAATCTGTACACTTCTTTCGTCTGCGAATGATAGCTTTATTTTCTACATTTTTTTGCAATACAGTACGGAAATGATGGTAGAAAGGATGAAATTTATTATTATTTCATATGAAACACTATATTTTATGTGGATATTTTTACATTTAAATGACCTTTTTATGGATGATTGCACCGTTTCGTCGTTTTTTTTCGGTGCTTCTTGTGGAGAAACATGTCTCAGTTGGACAAGCATATGCATTATCTATAGCAGCAGTGTAGTGACATTACTGCTGAATATGTGCGTACTATGCGGGATAGTAATACATATTTTGCCTGTTTTGAATTTAAAGTACAACTAACATTCTTCTGAAAAGTTTTTACATGAGTATTATTGGATATGATATAAGGTATTACATAATATACAATTTTTAGCATATGTACTAGCAAGTCTTTTGACTTTTGTGTAAAACATAATATACATACATGATATTTTTTATAATATTATCACTAACATCACAAACCCTGAAGTTTTAACGTTGTTACAAGCGTTGAAACAAACTCTGTGAATAAATTCTTCAAAAAAAGGATACATTACTGTAGCGGGTAGTTTTGGATCATGATGTACTCTTCTGTTGTACAATATGCAATATAATATGTACACTCCAAATTTGGTGTTCTAAAAATCCACAAAAATGCGGATACTATGGAATCTAGGGAAAAGATACATCCAGGAGAGTAGAGCACTGCACTGGGCAATGTTTTAAATTAGCAGTATAATAAATAACAAGGACTTGGACTCCTTGGAATATTCTCAGTGAAGTAGAAGGACATATGGAATACATTTAGTAAAAAACTACAAATTAGTTGGGACGCTGTTTAGTAAAGCATTCAGCAGTAACGTATCAGCAGAACAACTTTTTATGCTGGTGGGGTTTCTCTAGTGGCTCCATGTTTGGTCAGAGTTTAATTATGACCCTTTTGCTTATTTGGCACAAGTTTGTGAATACTCCAAATGAATTCGGGGTAAATATTCTTTTTTATTTTTTGATAGTTTATTAGCTAAAACTGCTGAGTATAAATATTTTGCATAATGAATTTATACTTTGCAATTTGTTTTGTGTGGGGATATAAAGAGATAACAGACTAGATAATCTCGGTAAATGGACAACATATCCACCACATTTCTTGATTCATAAAATCAACCGCTGTGTGGTTGTATCAGTGAAACTGTGTATGAGAATGTAGGATAAGTATATTTTACAGAAAGTGTCAGTGTTAACCATGAAAGTCATTTTTAGTCCCAAAGAGTAAGAAAACACAAGTTTTATACGAGCTAAACGATGATATCAGGTGCACAATATATGATACTATTAACATTTAGAAAGTTTTGCAATTTTCTTTGGCTTCATGTGGAAACCCCAAAGAGGTTCTTTTGACCTTTATAATGCATATATGCTGCAGAGAAAAGCTACATGCTTCATGGAAGGGTAGAGAATTACAAAAGGCCACAACAACGATACATGTTATGAATATAAATATGACTACAACCTATGTTTATTTATATCTATTGAATATCTATACATGTGTAATTCATACAGATACAAATTTAGTAATACATAGCTTAGCTATAAAAGTCTTTTTTTTATATATTAAACCAATTGACTGCAAGTAAATAGTCTAGCATCGAAAATACTTGTGGTTGCACAATGCCCCATTTCTGGCAACTGTTATCCAGACCAAAATGGATGACTATTTTGCAATAAAAGTTGCATTTATTGGAACTGGATGTAGAAAACTTGCAAACCCAAATAAATTTGTTCTCTCTCTCTCTCTCTTCCATTTGTGTAAAGAGAAAGTACTTGAATTTTTGGTGACTCAGACTAGGCACTCTCAACTGCGTACTTTTATAACAAAATCGTTAATGTGTTGAAATGTACAGCGTACAGCACTTCACTAAATGTAAGTAAAAGTACTATAATGTATTGAACGATACTATGCCAGATTTTTCAAATCAAAATTTATTCTTGGGTGGAGTCACAGAGGATTTTACAAGTTAAGATGTTGCGTATAAGGATATACATATACATATATATACGTATGTAATGTAATGTATTTACGATTAGTACAAATGCTTATACACTCACCATCATTATATTGATGCAACAACTGAAGAGAAAAAATGACTACTTTTCTCAGAACTCAGCAGAGCCAAAGGAAGAGTGAAGAGGTGGAAGATTGGAATTGATGAAACATACATATCTCTCTAGAGTCTTCAACGAGAATGCTGAGTAGAATTGAGTGAGAAAAATATAAGGACTTTCACTGGTGATTTTACAGTGATTCTTATGGTTGGAGTTTTGCTGTCGTAAGTGGAGATATATTTATTATAGATAGGATGCCATTATTTTTGTGTACTTCAATACGACAAATGTGACTGCTTGAACATAACTTATGACTGCATGTTGTTGTTGTTGAGTTTGACTTTCACTTTATACATTCGAGAAATTTCGACTTCCGTAAGTCTCATTATTTCTTTAGGTTGGAACAGTGTACTTAAAAAAGATTTAATATTGGTGTACATCATGGTGTTCCTGCTGTGTATTGCTATTGCTTTAAAAGGAGAAAGGTATAAGAAGAGAAAAAATTTAAGCGAAACTCAAGTGAAGATTTAGAATTGACATCATGCATCAGTTGATATAGTAGAAATGCCTATTGACATTCACATAACACTTTACTACTATAGCCAGAATGTGCTATAGGTTTCTCTAAGACTTGTCGATACTTTTAAACGGAGAAAGTGGTATCTTGTAAGTTAGGTGCATGTTGGTAGGGCAAAACACAGGAAGATACAAGAAACAAGAATGTACATGCCCTGTTATTTTAGGAATTCATTTTTCGTTGAATAAGAGATCAAAACTGTAACTAGCTTTATGGAGACCGTTTGTACAAATAGAAACGTATACTCATATCTGGTTAATAGAAGTCACGTATTCTCTCTTTTTACTTTTTCTGATGTACTGTTCATTTATTGTACTATATTGTTGTTTTTAAGATGCACAATGTATATCTTGTATCTGTGTAAGTTGTGCTTCTTTCCAATAAAGATTGTTTCAATTAAATGTTCATATAAGCAAAATATGGATGCTACTGAATGTTCTTCCTGGAAGGGTAACGTGAAAGAGAAGTTAGGGAACATTCACCAAAATGTCATATTTTGGGTTGTAGTTTGCTACATGAATAATGTATGTCAATTCATGTTTTCATCTGTTTGCTTATGTGTACTAATCCTTGTACAAAGATGTATCCGTTGTTATAATCTCATGAGTTGTCCTCGAGAAATGATGGACGGATCTCTGAAGTATCGGTTCAAGAACATCTGTGTCCCTGAAATATGAAGTGAAGTGGGTAGTGACTAAAGACACAACTAGGTTTGACTCGTAAAGATACAACGATACAGAGAGAAAGTGAAATTTTAAATTCAGGAAGCAAAAATACATTTTATTATAATTCCGCTATGAAGCTTATTGTGGAATTATCGCCAATATGCATCATGCTGATATGATATTTTTCTTATTGCCCTCTAGCTAATTGTCTGAATCTTCAAGATTGCATTCTATATTCAAGCATTTTAACAAATTAAGTAGTTCAATTTAGGAGGTCCGTATTTTTGTGGAATGACTTTGATAACTATGATTCGATATTATGATGGTCCTGTTTCAGGCCAAAGCTTTAAATTCACTTTTTGAATTTTTTAGTCTTTGACAATAAGTCTCGAATTTAATTTAAAATTTATCCACTTTGTATGACAAGGACGAGATAATATTTCAAATATGTACTGTAGCCAGAAACTACTTCTACTTCTGTTATGGCACGAAAATCTAAACGATAAGCGAAATGGTAGAATTTAGGCCTTTGCAAACAGACATGACTGCACATAGTATTATTATACTCAAGAAAACGAATTTTCTCGAATTCGTCCAGAAAGGGGTGTGACAACAGGAATTCAATACCACCCACGTCACTGCTATCTATAAAGTATCTTCATTCAACTACCACCTGTGTTATCATCAACTCTGGGAACCCATGAATTAATACCAACCCCATATCAAAAATTACGTATGTTCACTCCTAGAAATATATTTTTATGCTGTGTTTGACATATCTGTTATCATATTCGGCTAAAATAGTGTGGTGCATGTTGCTTTCTTTTACCTGAGTATGTAAAAATAAGAAAACATTTTTACAAGCAGTTATACAATGTAGGTTTCAGACAATAATTGTTGACACATACACATGACTCGATATATTCGATACGCAGAAATACTGCAAGGCTAGGTTTTGTTGTTTTCTGTACTGATAATTTAATAGCGCATAAATGAATGTCAAAGGAGTACAGGTTTGTACAGAATTCAACATGTTTGAAGGAATTTGTTAAAGGACACAAGTTAACTTAAAACATACTTGTTTGTCATTTTATCATCCCCGTGTGATATTTGTCAGAACATAAAAATATCTTAGCTTTGAAGCTCCACGTATTCTCATATAACCCACATTTTTATCGTTATCATTATCTCGGAAGCTATTATTTATTTTCCCATATACTGCCGACTTAGCATTATATGCAAATATATTTGTATTTTGTATGTCTTAACCACATACCACGTACTACCCATGTTTCCAAAAAATTAAACGAGAAAAGAAGGATTATACCAATTCTGAAAGAATGAAGAATGACACTATCTGTCTGAAAAAGTAGCGAGAAGTTTTGTGAATGCTGAAAAGTACAAAGCTGACATGAAACGAATCGTGTGTCAGTAAAACAACTAATCTAGTTCTCTCTTATTACTGCATACTTTCGCGATCAAAGTTTATGCAATATGTACGTGGTTGACAAAAACGTGTTCTGCAAGTTCTTGGCTTTTTTGTTCCCATTTACACTTCCTTTCAATTCTCGTGTCATGCGATGCGACAACATCTATCATTACAATTTCAAGTTTGTAATACATCTCCAGTTTTTTTCTACTTACCAAAAAGGTTTACTTGTTCTACCGTATTTATACGGACAAAAAGTATATGCTTGGCTTTCACTGGTTTATAATTTTCACTTCTTGATCTAAAGAAAGACATGACATGTAATCTGTTAATTACTTGGGGCCGTTACCGTGTCTCATGCAAAAATTTCATTACTTTTGGATAAATGTAGGTTTCAAGAAAGTCGAAATAACTTTCTGTTGATCAATACAAGTATATTTGGTCTTGTTGATATACTTATAAATATAGCTACGTTTTCTCGCAATATAGTTTTTTACTGGTTCTTTGTCCCTTATATAATCTCCATTCAATTCTTACACTTTTCCCTTTTGGTATTTTCTCAGTCGCAAAATCTTTCTTTCTTGGCTTCTGGTTATTTTCTTTCCATTCACTGGCCACAGAGAGTGCAATTCAATTTGAAAAATAAAAATTCATGCATAACAATAAAGTAAGAAGAGTTACGTGCATTTTGAAGTGCTAACCCTCTATCAATTATTTAAAAACCTTGATAGAATGGCAAGGCGAATATTCTTTACAATTCGTGGAAGCTACCAGGCAGGATCAAGCCAACCTAGCCATTCAATAATAGCAATTCAGGGCAAGTGAAACTAGCCAGAAAAGTTGAAAGGCAATATTAATCTTAATCTACTACATGAAAGGTAGTATATAGCGCACACGTAAAACATGCTTTTATCTTCATCAATAACACTATTGTGTCCATAGATTGCGCCTGGTACCACACATGCGATGAAATGTGTGAAACTTTGCGTGTTTTTAAAGAGAATACTTTTATAATTCAAAAGTTACGCAAAGTAATTGACTAGAGGCATCTAATGTTAAAGCTTTCGAATATGATATAGCTTTACAATATCTATTGGATGACGGGACAACAAATATTTTAAAATTGTGTTAGGGTGGAATACACAATAAAGTGGTTCAAAACTGACTCTAGGTTTGGTTTCAAGTAAAAATTGATCTCGAACCCCAA
>JAQIWN010001981.1:0-17764 GCA_034699025.1 Entomobrya cf. arborea Gr-Col-00668
AATCTTCATGGATACACTGGTACATTACCGTATACATGCCGTTTTCCTGTGATGTCGCCTCTACCTTACTCTGTGGTGCAGATACACATTACATTTATATATTTTACCTATATAACAGTTTTATTTTCTAAAATTATCTAGTTAAAACCCTTGTAACAACTACATGTTTTGTTTACTCTAAATCTAGCCTAATAATCTGGAGAGCAGACATTATTTCTTGACATTTTAAAATCCATATATTCACACAAAAGTACATGTAAAACTTCGCAAGTAAATCCCCCACGAACATACTTGCGGAGAGTCACATATTCTTGTCAATTTATATTCAAGTAAACTATACTTTTTGGACTTTTCATTATTGGAAAATTGTGTGTATAATAGAAACATACATTGATTTTCATATAACTCTTTGATGCCATAAAACTACAATTTTTTTCTCTACAGTTCTAGCTAAAAACTAATAATACCTCATTTTTTTGTAGTTTGTCGTATGATTTTCATTTGTAGTTTATCCAGCATCTGGACTATTATATCCGACATAGTAAAATTGCTAAAATATCTGTAGTAAAATGGTTCTATTAGTGATATAAATGCAAAGCAATTAGTTTCACCTTAAACATTTAAGCCTTATGATAAAGGTATATACATTTTTATTCTTATGTGATCTACTAATAAATTGATATACATAAATGTTAACAATTTAGTTTAGTTAGTTTAGTTTAGTTTAAAGTGCATCATTGGTAAACTGTTTCCTTTTTCCCACCCACATCCAAATATATGTATTCTTATAAACATTCATTATATACAGTTGTAATCCTATAAAATTAATCTGTATGATAACTTTCGTAAAAATGAGTGTATTTAACATTAAGAATTGTACTCTTACAAAGAGATTTAATGATGTAACAATATAATATTACGCTAATTTGCTACTTACTCTACTATTAAATAAATGGTTTATTTGTGGGTAGAAGAGTTTGATGAGTTGTTGACCATTGTCAGTTTTTTATATAAATAGATAAATTGTAATAATAGAGACAGAAACACTTTTCACACATGACACGACACACACTTCATCACAACAAAGTTTTTGCCACTGTTTGAAAGTAACCAAAATACAAAAACACTTGAGTGCTTGCTAATATAAATTATTTTAAAAAGTACTGTACGTATGAGTCATATATTGTCAGTTTATATTTGGCTATTTACAGGAGAGATTTTCTTCGCTAGAAAAAAATGTACAAGGTCAAGTAGACACATTTTCAAAATTTTACACGTTGCACGATGAGGAATCTGCTGATGTCCCTTTTAAAAATATCAATTAATTTCTAGCACGATGTGTAATAGTCCTCGAAAGTCTAATAAAAATGAGGACTGACACAGTGTTTCAATATAGCTACCCCTTTAAAAACTGCACCATGTAGTAATACATGTAGTTAGTCAAGATTATTTCACTTGTGCTTTCTCATATAAAACAAGATAATGGAAATATTTTCAGTGCTTGTTGCGACTCATGATGCTTCGGCTTCTTGCGATACTGTAGAAAGAATCGTAGTTTGATCCGGAGTGAAAATACTTGCTTGAAGATGAGTCAGGAGCGGAACACTGAAACAACACTTGAGCGACAATCGCAGCCACCTTTTGCTCTAAAATGTGGCTCATGACGAGGGACAGGAGTCGAGGTTCATGCTGCACAAAAAGTGCTCGATTGTCTGGATGCCTGGCAAGATTGAATAGGGTGGTTGCTGCTCGGCGCAACATATCCAAACTTGTCCCCATTGCTTCCGGGTTTTCCCGTAGCACTTGGAATCCATGATTTATAGAGATGTTGTTTGCGTTGACTTCCGCCTAAAATACATTAAAATTGAAGTTAGTTACAGAGCTAATTATCTTGTGACAAATGAGTTAATTATGTGCATGCGTACCTGTTCTATGAAAGATATTAGGAGAGAAATGCACGGATTTTGAAGTGCAATCGTTCTTGCAACGCCAGAATCAGCTGCAGACAGGTAGGAAAGGAGATTGATGGCAAATTCTCTCATGACTTGCTCTTCACTGGGACACAGACTGCGACACAATAACTGACAAAGTCGTTCTATTCGAGAGTATGGTGGAGTGGCTAGCAGCAAATCCATATTCCCTTGTGTTACACTAAGTTTGCATAATGCTTCGATAGCCAACCGCTGCGGAGAAAGGTTGGAGTTGTGACCAACCGTCGGGAACGAATCCTGACCGTACGCTGCGGGGCACACAGCCCAGTGCAAGAGACCGTCGAAGATTGGTCGTGAAATCTCCTCAGAAAACTGACTCAAATCCATTTGACCAGAAATATTTGCAATCATGACAAGCACGTGCTCTCTGAGATGATGAACATATTCCCACCACCATTCACCCTCTCCATTCAAGCTGGTACAAGAATCGACGTCGATATCCGCAGAACCACCAGCTCCACGGGCCCCCGAAGCCAGACCGTCGTCTTCCTCGTCCTCTGGATTTTCGTCACCGTTTTCTTCAGTTGTACTTCCGCTTTCGTCATCCCCATCCAGCTTGAATTTCTTGCCAGTTGGTTTTCCTTTCAGCGGGTGGTCGTGATGGATAAGTAACAATTTGCCGATTAAGCTCAAAAAGGGAATGCTTTTACCAAACTCAGTCTCGTTGCCGGGCACAAAAGTCAAGTTACGCAAGATGTTAAAAATGGAAAGACATCTGCGGGCCAAGGCGTCTTGTGTTTCCGTAACTTGGTACAGACTTGGCTCGTCCCTTGTATAGCACTCATCCTCAAATTCTTCCAACTTTCGTCGTTTTAAAGATGAGCCATGATCTTGTACAAGAATACTACCAAGACGGACGCAGCTTTTTAGAGTTTGAGAGCTTTCATCACCACCTGCTACATCATCACAGTCATTCAACCCAACAACACCTATAATCGGCTTCACCTCACTACTGTCACCACTCGGGGTCATCACATTTGAAGCACTACCACTAGCACTAGTATCACTTGCCGCCACTATCAAGTCCCCATTCACAATGCCACCACCAGCACTAGATTCATTGTTAGGATTCTCTGTGGATAGGGAACTGGAGTCCATCACTGCACAATTGTCCTCCGTTTCGGGAAGCCCATTCACACGTTTCTCACAGTGCTGCTCTACACTATCAGTGTCGTCGTCCATTACTTCACTTTTTATTCTGTCCATGATTTCATCCAATTTCTTCAGTTTTCTGTTGTTCTGTTGAGCTACAGATAAACAGTTTTTCAACTCGTTTTCCGCTTTGTCACCGTTTCCACTACACGAAGAATTTTCTGAAGGCTCAGTCTTTGTATTATTTGCACTACTATTACTAGCCCCATCAGCGGAAGAAGAGTTTTTCCTGTTATTTTTCTCAGAGTGACAATTGCTAGTGCCATTGCTACTCGAGTTGTTGGACGAAGAGGAGACGACCATCTCATTTGGCAGCTTGGTTTCACAACGGTACAATTCAAGGTTGAGTTCGCTACTAGCATCATCATCACAGTCTTGGGGTTCTCTCTTGATCTCTGGAACGGATAGTTCCGTACCAGCACTACTACTTCGCCTCCGCTTTCGCTTAAATCTCGAACGAGAATCAGCAGTCTCAGGTTTCAGTACTCGAACCACAGGAACAATGTTCAAGTCGGCTGTGAAAGACGTTACAACATGCTTTGTGAGCTCCATCAAGCCTCCCATATTTCCAGATTGTGCGCCGAGATCTGACTCATTGGACTCACGGAGCTTCTCCTCAATATCCCAATCCCTTGGGCCAGGTGCCACAAAAGGCTCATCATCCTTTCCCACAATACCAACACTCTTGCGACTGATTCGGCTGACCATGGTGTAATTTGTTGCGCCTTGTAAAACTATCGTTCTATGACCATCCCGAGGGAACTTTTTACGTGGAGTGCCAATGTCAGGTTCATCTTCTTCGTTTTTCTCCTCGATATCATACCACTTGCCCTTCTTTGCCTGCAAATGAAATGAAAAAAGGAATTTATCACTGTGGTGTAAATTATCGAAAAAAATATGCATCAATTCGAGTTTGTATTAAATGCTCACCTGAATCGGTTGAATTTCTTCTCCGACTTTTTCATTCATTTCGATCCCGAGCGAATTGCCAAATATGAGAATAAGGGCTCTTCTCAACTGCTCCAAAAGGGTATCTAGCAATCCGGGAAGATAGCTGAGTGAAAAGTACGAAATGGAATGATCGTCGTAGAGGAGGACATTAAGCACATCTAGTGCCCAAGTTGTCTCTGCAAGCAAGCCTGACTTAAGACACATCATAATTCTCCAAGCTTCCACCGGGGCTACGTCACTCTTGTGTAACTTCTTTCTGCGAGGAAGAACCGGGGTAACGGCTTCAACACTATCTGGTGGAAATACAATCTCCTTCTTGACAGGAACTGGAGGCGGCACCACAGGTAGTGGTAAGCCAGCAGCAACGGCAGGTGGTGCAGGAGGGAATGTTGTTGAAGGTGCAGGAGCTCCAGGTACCAATGGCCCTACTACTGGAGGAGGTGGTGGCATGCCAGGGGGACCTTTCACACCAGGTACAATTGGAGAAGGCCCGGCAGCACCGGCAGGTGGAGGTGGTGTTCCAGGACCATAACCTGGTTTGTACATTTCACCTGGCTTCCCCGAAACTGGGAATGGAGGTCGCATTTGAGGTCCTCGTCCGCCTGGTGGAGTCCATGGCGGTTGCTGAGATGCCACTGGACCACCGGATGAAGCTGACTGTGGTGGTGCTTGAGGAGGTCCACCAGGGCCATATCTAGAAGATGCATGATCAGGAGGAGGTGGATGAGTCCATTGGCCTCCAGAAGTGTTTGGAGCTGACGGAGGTACTGATGATCCAGGAGGACCTCTTGAATTTCCTGCTCCAGGAGCACTGGCGCCGGGGGAAGTCCAGCTCGGAGGTCCACCAGGCTGGGATGATGTTGCAGATGGAGGAGTCTGCGCAGCCGGACTTAATGACTGAGCTGGAGGTGGTGTTCCATGCGGAGGTGTTCCTGATGTAGGCGGTCCTGGAGGGTACGGCCTTTGATGAGGTGGATATTGGCCACCACCAGCAGGCCAACCTGTGTTAATATCAAGAAAAAATCAAATATAGTTTTCACTAGTATACGACTTAAACTAATTACAAGTACATAATGAATATCAACTACAAAAGTAAAGTATATGAAAGCTTTAACGCTACGTACAAAGAGAAGTTTCTGCGTCGTAATTTCGACCATGCTCAGCTATTAAGCTTTCAAACAGATTGGTGTGATCTGGTTGAAGTTGCAATTCGAATTTCGACGACGCCATGATAAGGTTGATTTTTTAAGATTCATACACAATTTTACAAAATAATCTTACGGGATATTTTTAGGATGAACTAGAAACGAAAGTATGCAACTTTACATGCAGCTTTTTATAAAGTGAAATACTGCAAGTTCTACATAATTAAGCATTGTCAAAGTAAGTATACAATAAAAGCCATAAAATATATACCAACCATTCATAAAGTGCAAGAATTTGAATGCTTATTGTCCTTTTTCGAGAGAAAAAGTATAATTGCGCAATATTCATAGTACAATACATATGTTCCAAAGAAATGCGCAAGAACAAAGGCAAAATACGAAGAAAGGTTGAATATGGCCTTGATAATTATTACTAATGACCCATTCACTAAAAAATTCAAGGAAATCGGAAAAGTGAGATTACCATGCACAACTTTAACTAAACGTAATGAGGTGGAACTACATTTTAACTACGTGACGTGGTAAACTACTGATGTGGAAGTGAGTTTTGCATTAACTCTATACCTTCGGAAGGAATCCATGGCGGTTTGTTAATAGTGTTATTACTATGAGGAGTGGGTGCGGGTGGTGGTTGTAAAGAAGAGGTGCTAGCAGACTGGCTGGTGGCAGCAGTAGCAGAATTGTGATGGGGGTGATGGTGGTGGTGGTGTGAGGCATTGGGAGGGGCAGAAGCCGAAGCAGCAGGAGACGGAGAAGGGCTAGATCGGATGGGTGTCCCACTCCCATGATCACGCCCGCCAGAGCCTGCTGCGCTCTCTCTACTACCTCCGTGAGGAGGGGGAGGTGGAGGATGGAACATATAGCCACCCTTTGTACCCTGACCATCTACATATATTACAATATACAGGATACTTACTCGGAGTGTTCTTTGATGCCCAAAATAATAAATGCAGGACTATGTAAAAAAGGTCTCCAAAAATGACTATGTACACAATTGTTGGATGTCGTGCTTTTCCCAATATTCTTGAGAGTACTACAATAAAACTATAAGAAAGGACAAGGAGCAAACTTACCGTAAGCAGGCATTCTTGGCTGACCCTGAGATGGATAGCCAGGGTATGCATGCGATGGAGGAGATGCTCCAGGAGGAAGAGAATCTTTTCCAGCTTGGAATTCCGGTCTTCTTTGATTTGCGTGAGGAGGGGGACCATGTTTCCCAGGTCCAGGATGTTGAGGTGTAGTTTGCCCGGGCATTCCAGTGTAACCCTGAAAAACAAAATATTATTTTAGAATCCTGAACGTGTACATATATTTTGAGTGACCTATAGTGTTCCGTCATGTGTTACGTGAATCGTTTTGTGTACCTGTTCATTTGGAGGAGGCTGGGAATGGTAATAATCCTGGCTAGGATAGCCATTTGGTGGAGGATGCCCTGGGGCTCCTGTTGTTGGTGGATAGCCAGGCATTCTCCCTGGATGTCCAGGATAGTTAACCGGTGAACCCGGTGGGGCATTCCCAGTTCCACCAGGGCCCGATGGTGGCGGTCCCATGCTGTATCTATCATCAGATCCAGAATTGGCACCAGTTGGCCCAGTAGCCGATGTCGGTGACTGTTGACTCGGCCCTCCTTGGCTTTGGTGTGGACTTGAACCCTGAGGAGGGTACCCTGACTGCGTTGGTGGAGTTCCACCAGCTGAACTGGTATCCGGATAAGGAGGATACATAGGTCTACCTGGACCTGGTGGAGGATATCCTGGTCCACCATATCCTTGTTGATTGTATGCGTCGTGGGATGGACGACCAGGGTACTGGTCTCCGCTCGGAGATGAGTAGGGCGGATAACTGCCTGGCGGACCTTGGTAACCTGTAAAACCCAGTAAGTATACCTTTAGTACTCAATTTCAATTAACTTTTGAGCTATTTCCACTGTTCAAGCGACTGTTTCAAAATTTTCACACATAAAATGCACACGAAAAAGGATGATGGTGGTGATAACATAGATAATAATGTTTGCGTTATATTGCGTGCGTTTTTCCACTTCACATAGATGATAGACTATTTGAACACGCGTACATTTAATTTTTGCACATTTACAATTTTCTCTTCGGAAAATACATGAAAAGCATACAAGCATCTACATGAGAAATAGGTTTTTTTTAGCATCGTAGCAATTTTATCAGCACGCTTACAGCTTTGCGCATTGCAAATTTGAAAATATGGATGATTGTGGGATGATGAGGTGAGTGAGGACAGATAAGAAATGCACAAAAAGGGATAGACCAGGGGCTATTGAATTCGGTGGAAGTAGTGAAAGTGATTACCACAAACAAGAAGTGAGACACGGAGTTAGCAAGTGAATATGTGAACTACTCTCTACATAAATATTATCGAGCACACACACTAGTTTTAAAAAGGGAACACTGATTCATTTCACTAAGTGATGTGTTAAAAAAATTAAAAGTACAATTGGAACGGTTTGGGTTTTTTTTGGTTTTTTTTGAAGAAGGACGTACGTACCAGGTGGAGTAGTAGTAGTAATAGTTGAACTGGTTGAATACTGCGCATGATATTGATAATTGGGCCTATTTTGATGTGGAGGTGGTGGTAGTTGTTGATGCTGGTTATATGGTTGATGAAGAACATGGTATTGATGCTGAGGAGGATGCTGGTTGTGGTGAGAAGGTTGAGAAGGTGGTGGTTGTTGTTGCAAATCATCAAAGGGGTTTGATGCACTGATATGTGTCTTTTCACCTATACCAATCACCAGCAACATAATAATAGAGGAGTCAAGTCAGTCAATCAACGACGGAAAATTCTACTTCTAATGGGATTTCTTTTACTTATCAAATAGTGACCATTCTTAATGAGCGATTAATTGTTTTCTATTAGGGGAATTTTTACTACTTTTGTGCTTTATCAGTTAGAATGGTTAGTAGTATTTTGATATTGAAAGTGCATTATGTATCTCCTCTATTAACAAGCATCATCAATCATCATCATTCAATCAACCATGTAGACTCCCGAATTCCAATACATTACAGTGGTGCAGTTAGAGAAGTTATGAAACTAGTTTTAAGGAATAATGCAAGCGTTCGCAGGGCAAGCCTAGCGCTCTGGATATAAAATTAGTTCGGAAACACGGATGCCGGGCATCAAATACGATGGCATGTTAGTCAATAGGACAATTTTACTATAATATAGTAGCGATAGGCTGAAAGAACTGGATAAATTATATTACGGTACATATTATTGGCCAGCATTAGATATATTAGATATATAAATGTAAGGACTGGCACAAATTACATTGCTAAAGTTTCCCCGCAGAGAAATAGATTGGAAAAGAGGACAGTAAACTGTATATAGAGCGCAGCTTAGAAAGTAGAAAAAGCGCTAGAGAACATTATCAGCCATTAATATTAGATATCATGATTTTGTAGTTGGAACAGTTTGGACTAATTTTCAAATTAATGATATTATTAAGAAATAAAAATCGAGAGAGAATATGAATTATTGTAGGACTGCATACTTCTGTTTAATAGCTATGCTTACAAACTGGTACTTACCGGTATGAGGATGAGGAGGCTGAGGTGGAGTGGGACCCGATTGTGGCGGTTGAGCCACAGGTGATTGTGCCGGTGGACGTAATGGTGGTGTTGAATTACTACTTGCACTAGCGCTACTGTTTCCTCCAGGTCCTGAGTTTGCACTTCCTGAAGCACCTGAACTACTATTTGATTGATTGTATTCGGATGGAGGATGAACACCGTATGGTGTTGGAGGACCACCACTTGCACTATTGAATCCATCCATAGAGCTGGTGCTATTGTTGTTCGCTCCCTGAAACGAATCTTGCGAGTTGGAAGAACCTGGCGACGGCACTGGAGCTACTTTAGGTCCTTTCTTTTTAGACGTTGACTCCACTTGATTAATCAAAGGTTGTGGGTCGATCCCTCCTCTATCGAATTTGCACTCAAATGGAAGCAAGTGTTTTGTGTAGTGTTTTCTCAGGGTGTATGCTGCACTGGATGAAGCACCAATACCCAAACTGCCTGCAATGTCTTTCCACGTCTTGTTCTTCGTGACCTATTTCGATTTTATGAAAGTTTTAGTACACAATGTTTCGTAAAAAATCGTAATAAAGGATCATTACAACTGATAAAGCTCTTACCTCCAGAAACCCACCACGATCTTTTACCAAAAAGTATAATCTAAACAAATCTAATGGATTTTTGGATATTGTTGGGCACGCTGTAATTGGCGTATTATGTTCATCCATAAACTGGAAAAGTTTGTCGAGAAAGCCTCTCCGATCGGGATTATCATCCATATCGTACAGCTTCTGTAGACTGTCCGGCTTCTGCAAATAGAGTTTATCAGAAAAGAATAGTATTTTAGTATTCAAGTTTACACAAACTTTCACTTTACACAAGTACTTTATACAAAGCAGAAAAGCGTCAACAAATTTGGATACAGCAAGTATAAAATATTAAATTTTTTTGTTTACGTATTTTTTACAACAGAATACGGGTAAACAGCTATAAAATGCACATAATATTTAAATGTATATAATAATGAAAGAAAGAAAACAAAAATGGCCTACTAACTTTTTTTACCTTCGCCTTCGGTTTAAACTGTTCACTTGGTGGTTGTGGGTGACTATTCAAACCCTTTATACACAAACATACATCAAAAGTGCAATATTTAGTGCATGTCACAAAAAATTAAACATTGATGAACAACAATTACGTTGACCATTGAGGTCTCTTCATTACCATTAACGTCATATTGAATTGTACTTTGTACTAGTTTTTACATACATTCATAAATATAGAATTGAAAGAGTGAGAGAACACGAAAGAAAGAGACAGAAGATAGATCAGTAAAGAAAGAGAAAGATATACGAAACAGGAAAACTTTTTGTACGGTCACATAAATATTTGGATTTGAACATTCTTGATTCAGTCAAGTATAACAAATAATTTAGGAAAGGGATTTACAAACATGACAGTACATGTAACAGACACTGAGACTAAGTAAATCGTTAATATAAATTGAGTATTGAAATTTTGAACATGAAAGAGCGTATATGGCAAAATTAGTGACACATTTAAGACAAAGGAATCTATGATTCGTCAGCTCGCTCTTTTGCGAGACATTTAGATTGAAACACAGATATTACTTGAAAATGAAATTGGAATAGACACAGAAATGAAATTGTTAGTTGGTAGAAATGTTTTGAAAATTCTCTTACGGGACTGGCTGGTGTTCTAGGCCAGCCTGGGCTGTTCATTTCACCGTAGTCTTCATGGACTGAACTAGCAGCACCAGGTGAGGGTACAGCGTTGCTCTGAGGCGTTGCTGGATGACTGGGATAATTCTGATGTCCTACAGAACCCTCCTTTCGAAGCTTTGGCATCGCTGGACCATCATCTCCACCTGATGCTAAAAATAAACGAGACACATGTTATGGTTTAAAATTTGAAGAATTACTGGTGAAGCATGCTTAGTAATCAGCATCATTGTAGTACCTCCAGAAGTGTTAGAAAGGGTAGATTGCTGAGATACATCATCAACGTTGGTTCCATCAGGACCAACAGAAACAATATTTGGAGGATTTCCTCCTGAGTTCGAGTTATCTCCATCTGAGGGACCAGGTGGCGGCAAATGAGGTTGGGGATGGGAACCCGGTGGAGGTGTTTGTGAGGGCGACGTGGAGGACATGTTAGATGTTTGTGGTGGTCCCATAGGTCCCCCAGGATATCCCTGTCCGTGTGGGGATGGTGGGAATCCTATTTTTTGTTGCAAATGCTGTTTGAGATATGCTGGATGATGAGATCTTTGATTTGGTGGACCTCCTGGGCCAGGGGGATTTGGACTGGCCCAAGGTTGAGGGGCTTGTTGTGACGGCGGCTGTGGTCCTCCGTACTGAGGAGGAGGATATGGACTATACTGACTTTGTTGAGGAGGAGGTGGGCCACCAACGTGATTTGGAACAGGATGCCTTGGCGGAGGATAATTATTTGGAGGCATTGGCTGTTGTGAGGGTGGAGGATATGGACTCATCATGCCACCGTGATGTGGAGGTCTGGCACCATATCCTTGTTGACCGGGTTGATGTGACCAGTGTTGCTGGCCTTGTGGATAGTGTTGGGGAGATTGCGGGTGTGGATGGCCAGGAGGGATCATTCCTGAGTTTGGATGATTCATTTTACCACCTGGAGGATAACCGTGATGGGGTGGTGGAGCCATTGACGGCTGTCCTGGATAGGAACCTATAAATTCAAGCAACAAAGAAGTGGTCATTAATATTTATCAAGTCTCCTGACACCCCAAAAGCTATTAGCGCTTTTTAGTATTTCCCCTTACCTGGCATTGGTGACTGACTCATCCTTGGAGGTCCATCAGACTGACTACTAGACGGCCTTTGCGGCACTGGAATGTTTTGACTCCCTACAACAACGAAAAAAACCATCGTCAAGTAAATTCAAATGGAATACCATGTAATAAGAAAATTGCTGGAAACATGGAACGTTTCGAAAAGCGTAATTCGAAACTTCATGATGGAGGGTTTTAGTAAACCCTATATTCAAAATATCTGTTGACGGCGTTCAAGTGAATGTTATATAAGCTAAAAGTATTTACCAACAGCCGGTGACATAGGTCGTGAGTTCGCAGAACCAGTAGGTGAAGGTGAGGGTCTTACACCACCGGCGCCTGGACCACTGTCGTTACTATTACAATCCTGAAAAATAACGTTACAAGATTGTTATAGCTTGTAATGAGTAATTTTGTTGTGGTTTTTTACTTATAAAAAATAAAAATCTTGCTTACTCCAACATCCGGTGGAGGAGGATAACTATTACTAGGGGACGATCCTTGCGGCCTATGAGAAGGGGAACTAGAAGGTGGAATTCCCCCTTGTGCACTACTCGTGGGCGGGTGCTGCTGTGACTGTACAGGTGTAGACCTAGGAGATTGTTGTGGAGATGGAGGGTTTGCTTGTGCATGATTCATTTGTTGCTGAGCTAGGGACGGGGACTGGGGAGGAGGAGGCGTTGACTTTGGTGGATGTCCTCCATCTGGTCCTGAACTACTTTGCGGACCAGGCGGTGCAAGGCCACTTGACTCCGGAGGCATACCCTAAAGTAAACAAATATTGGTTAGCAAGACAATAAAGGTTCAAAGGATTAGGTCAAAGGTTATTTGAAGATATCCTTACAGGGCCTGGAGGATAATGCGAAGGCGGCTGATTTTCTCCAGGTCTCATCCCTGGTCCAGGATATCTTTGAGCAGCGGCGTGAGGTGGGGGATAATGCGGTGACTGGGGCGGAGGTGGAGGGAAGCCTTGTTGATGAGGAGGTGGAGGGTGGTGCATTCCTGGAGGCTGGTAGTACTGACCAGGATGTTGAGGTGGGGGTCCTGGTGGAGCACCACTACCTCTACTTCCGGATGGCGGGGCATTCTATAATTTCCAAGAAAAACTCATTCAATATTTTCCACATAAACATCCAACTGGTTCATGAATTTTATTTATCATCGTGAAAAATGCTTTCCAGTGCCGTGTACAAAGTACAAAAGTCATTAAAAGTCAGTGAAAGTCAGCTCAGCTGCTTGATTTCATACATGTAAGTCGATTACATTCCTTTTACGCCTTTCCATTTACCCATGTTTGAATAGATGAGAAAATGCCCTTTTCACTCTCAATAATTTTTAAGTGTGAGCACGCGAGAAAGTAAGGCAACGTGCACAGTAAACATACATACATACTTACATGCCCATGGGGCTTTAGCCTGAAATGAATGAATGAATACATATATACATTGTATATACTTTATATTATGCTTTCTTTTTAACTTCATGCTCGCCAGTAGTCACTTAAAAACTACCATTTTTTCTCGCATGTGTACACGTTAAGAGAAAATAGTGATGGTGTTTTGTACTACAGCTTGGCATAATAGAAATGCCAAACTCTCTCAACTTGACTCTCTCTCTCTGTCTTCCTCGCATCTCCTTTCTCCATTCTCTCTTATTTTTCAAAAAAAAAAAATAGTTGAAGGAAAACGAGCACCCGACAAAATCTCATTTTTTCTCAAACCACTACTACGACTACATAACATTACAGCCAACAGCAAAACTAACTGCTAGTACGGCGGTGGTGGTGCCTCTGCTGATCCATGGAAAGATATTACTTTGTGCATTTTTTATTTTTTTCTCAGACAAAAAAGTGTGAGTGGTGGAGTGGATAGTAAAAGTGGTATACTCTTTTCAACAGCAGCTGACATTTGTAAAGAAAAAAGGAGTTCAAGGGACCCTGACATTGACCTACTTTTTTCACCATAATAATACACTATCCATGTGTACATGCATATCAATATGACCATGCTGTTGTGAATGATGAAGATGAAACCACTACCATTCCATTCCTTTTTCTATTGAGAAGGAAAAGCCCTTTTTTATGACTTTGTCATGCTAATTGCTCCCGAAAAGTATCTCATGTGTATACAATATGCATTTGCCCCACTTTGATCGCTCGCAGATGAGTAAGTTTGTTTGACCAAAAAGGTTTTCTTTTTTTGGTTCGTCAGCATCTGCTAGAATACAACTACATGATAATCATGATCATCATCATCATGATTATGGTAGTGAGAAGAGACATGTTACTGGCATTCAGCCAAAAAGGGAAATTTTCTTTCTGTTTTATTTTATCAGCAAAGAAAAGTTGATAGTGACCCTTGCTGTTATATCACCATATTATCCCATCTTTTCCCGATTATCCTTTTACCTTGTACTCTACTCTCTGTGCTATCTTTCTTTTCAGCCTTTTGTGCATTTTGCGATGCTTTCATGATTCTGATTGTGTGAGCAAACGTGACAGGCTGCCATATGATCATTACGTTTTAAATCGACAGCGCAAATGAATGAACGCAAGAGTGAAAATTCTGAATGTAGAATGTGTTTGTGCTCTCTCTCTTCTTTTCTCCCTGTCCTGTCACTGAAAGTGAAGGGAAAGGTGAAAGACATTTCAGAATGTCGGTGATGGTGGTGGCAGTGGTAGTGGTGTGTGTACAATGCATACCTACACATTCAACATCCAACGTGTCAGTCTCTATTTATTTTAGTGATTGTGAAGTTTCAGACCAGACGGAAATATGGAATAAAAGTGTTTTTCCCCTTTTCACATCACATAATAAGGGCATCATCTAAAATTGCTTATGTTTGTGTGTAGTGTTGTATTATGCATTGCATTGTCTATATGATAAAGTGAAATGTATTTTCCATTTCCAGGTATAAATGTTGATAACATCGCCATTGCCATCAACTTTGTCTATCCATCCGTTCGTTGTCAGAAAACATAGAGCACACGGTATTACCACAGCATGAAAATCAGCATCCACTTTCCAAACTAAAAATAGTTGAAAATGCACATAAGTATTTAATGTGAATGTTTTTACGAAACGTAATGGTTGGTTGATATACATTCTTACACAGACAAAGACACACAAAAAGGTTCTTTAGAAAAGAGAAAATTTTCCTTATGCACATAGTGCAGTGTACATGGGAATCCCATGATGATATTACGTAAAAAGTATAAAGGAAGGAAAAGCAGAGAGAGAGAGAGGGAGATAGAACAGAGATCATTTTTTATATTAAAAAATATCTGACAGGCAATAGGCAAGGGAAACATGAGCCGGCGTCACCAGCAATAGCAGTGTTCAGTTCAACTCAGAAGAGCTTCATCTCTAAAAAAGTTTTATACGAGAAAGTTAAGCTACTGTAAATATAAAAATTTGTGTGTAGTAAAAACGGACGACTGGCTGACTGACGACAAAAAATGTATAAAAAGAAAAAGGTTGTTTTTGTGCCATTACATCTCCATTTTCCTTGAGCTCTATTTTTTTCTCCCTTCGTTTTCCTTGTTTCACACTAGCCTATAGCTTGGCTCGCAAAGGCACAAGAGAAAGTAGTAATACAGCAGAGCAGAGAGGAAAGAAACGTGCATGTTCTAACTACGTTGCTGCTAAATCTTGTAGTTTTATATTTTCCATGTCGGGTTTTTCTCCCTTTCTCTCTTCAGCGAAAAACTACCACAACTCTTGCTTGCTTTTACTATGGCTTGGCTTTTTTATACATACTTATTTTGCTAGCTCTCTCTCTCTCTTTCTGTAAAGTAGTACGATACCATTATCGATCTTACAGTTTTCCAACAACACAGCCAGAACATTTTTTGTACCTTCTCCTTTACAACGGCAACAAACAAGATATCTGGAAAATACTCGAGTTCCCCTTCTTTTTCCTTTTTTTCTATTGCTACATTATAAATAGAGCTGAGCTGGAGATAGAACAAACTTGTGTGTATGTGTGTTCTCTTGTGCAATATCCAGAGAAATAGAGTGAGCCCAGCCAAGGGGGAAGTTTTACCAACTAAACTTAGCTGGCATATAGCAGAGAAAACAGAATAGCTTTGCTGACATCAAGTAGCAGTGCAAGTGAAAAAAGAGGATATTATTTTCTTGTATATGTGCTCTGTGTCTGTGTGGAAAAACTAGTACTACCCGACTCCCTTCTCTCTACAAAATTACGAAGGAATCCTTTAGCTAAAGAAAAACAAGCCAAACCAGGCTTCGTTGTCGGGCTCACAGGCAAGCACGAACGAAAGCAGCATATTTGATAGAAAGAGAGAGCGTGTGAAGGAGAATTTGGGATTCGACCTCGCTTCTCCTTTCCTTTCTTCTCTCTCTCTCTCTTTTCTACAACAACACAACTCACTCCTCCGTCGTCATCAATATTACTAACGTTGACGGTGGTGGTGGTATGGTGGCAGCGCGGTGTTGTGGTGGTATGACGGTATAGATGGTGTATGGTATCCTGTAGTAGTAACATCATAGCATGGTTTTCGTTCGTTTTTCTCTTCTTTCTATTTTGCCACTACTCCCATTACTTTACTTTAGAGCATTTTTGGTTCAAGTAATATTTCCCAACAACAAAAGTCCTTGCATGCTTGGCATGGCACGGCAGCTGCTCCTCACTCCAAAAACTCCACATGAACATTTTCCAAGAGATAACAACGACGCTTTATACAATACACATCTCTTCTATTTCCACCACCACCACTACCACTCTACTTTCTCTGTCTCTCCCTCTCTCTTCCTCTATATTTAGCTGACGGCAAAGAAAACTCGGGTTTTTCGGTGAATAGCAGCAGGAGTAAGGACTAAGGACGATGAGAATACAGCCAAGGATAAAATAACATCAAGCATTCTCCCTCCACTCTGGAGACTGCTGGTTTTCCTTCTATACTCTCCTTTTTTCTACTTGATTCTTCTGGCATTTTACTGCGTTTCATTTGAGCAAGGATGAAAATGGATGAAGGAGAAAGAAAAGACAGAAAAAGGAAGAAGGGTGGAATGGATGCAGAAAACGGGCACGTCGTGTCTCTATACTATTCCATTTTACATTTTCCTCTCTAGCTCAACTCTCACTCTCTCTCTCTAAATGTGATGTTGTTAGCTGGAATGGAATGGAAGTAAAGAGAAATATAAGGGAAATGATGATGACTAGACCAGCCCAAATAAGAGAAGAGAAACCTGCATTAACTTTACACTATCACGTAGCATGTATTTCTTCTCTCATGGAACATGTTTGAAAAAAGGAACTGCTGCTGTTTCTCCTCTGCTATATGACTCTCATGGATGATGTGAAATGAAGCAACCAGGCAAAATAGCTGTAACACAAGGCATTTTCCCTTTTTCGTATTATTCCCACAACTATCCTCCTTCTTCTCTCTAAAACTTCAGCCCATCCGTCGTCGTCGTACTCGTAATACTCTCGTAGCTGTTTTTCTCTCTAGGAAAAACGGAAAGGGAAAGAAAAGAGCGTTCGTTCGTTCGCTCATTCGTTTTCTGCGTTGTTGTTGTCAGCCAAAAATCTACCTTTAGTCCTTTCTCCCAGCCAAACAGCAGCAAAAAGGACGACATGAAAGCCAGAGAGGAAAAAAAAAACTTTTCCAAGTGTAGAGAAAGGCTTATTTGTCTCTCCATATCTTTCACTATTTCTCTCAATGTTGAATGTGTGTGTATGTTTGGATAAAATGTTGTATCCGGATTTCGCTCTCTCATTTTCTAGACAAGTTTTAAAAGATAGCTGTGATGCTACATACATGGTAAATTTCCATATATATTTTATATGGGATAAATAGTCATGTATAGATCACAAAGAAAGATGTGATCACAAGAATTTCCCTTTATCCAACTTCCACGGAAAAGGGAAAAAATTCAGTTTGGTTAAATTCTTACGAAGGTTGTGTAATGTTTTTAGTTTACACATCCAATGAAAAATCCAGATCAGTGTAACTCTTCTCTTTGTACAATAAAATGAAATGAAATGCTGTAAGTGGAAAGTTTCCATGCATGAAATGTTTTTGTGTAGGAGCAAGACGGCTGTGAGACAGACATGCCTTGAGGAAAAACATTTTCATCCTGTTGACGATCCATTATCTCATATCTC
>JAQIWN010001982.1:0-17761 GCA_034699025.1 Entomobrya cf. arborea Gr-Col-00668
AAAATTTTGCTGGGCATTATTTCTCATTATTTCCCACAATATTTCCCACCTGGTAAATACCACCCCGGAACACTGGTGGTAACCGTAACGTCTGGAGTAACCACAGGAGTAACTACATCGCCACCTCCCCCTCCACCCCCACCGCCTCCTCCTCCTGCCCCTGTACTCTGACTTATTGGCACTTGAGTTGTTGCAGTCACAAGATCCAAATTATTTGTTGGAGAATTGCTAGTCCACACATCCGGTAAAGTACTACCTGAAATATCCGGATTTCTTGTAGTAGTTTCTATGACAACTGGTTCCGTGGTAGTACTTCCAATTGGAAGTCCAGTAGCAGTAGTTGGTGCAGTGGTCGGCACTGTTGTGAAAACTGGTGCAGGTACCGTAGAAACAATAACATCTGAACCAGCCCCCTGATTATCTGGAATAGAGGACGGTCTTCTGGTTGTCGTAGTTTTTGGTCGTGGAGGGTAGGGACGATGATGATGATGATGGGGTCGTTTTCTTGGTGGCAGTACATTTAAAACAGTCACTGGAGTACCTTGGTTAATTACGGGGATCACTACAGGAATTATAATATTTTGTGGCCTTGATTTGTGATGATAATGATGAGGAGTTTGGTTTGCTGGTACTTTGACAATTGGTTCCACAATTGTTTTATTTTTGGGTACTTCCGGTTCAATTTCTTCACTGCTATTGGAGTAGTAATCATCATCGTCATAGATGTCATCATCATCATATTCCTCAGAAGATGATGTAACTGTGCCGTTCGTAGCTTCAGCTTCTTCACTGGAATAATCTTCTTCACTGTAAACTGGAACGTTGACATAGTATATAGGTTTCCTTGTACTGTTTCCATGATGGTAATGTTGCCCAGGATAACTTGCTATTATATTGTTTGAGTTGACATTGGTGTTGAGATGGTGATGATGATGGTGTTGGTCAGGATAAATTACGGATGTATTGTTCAAGTTGGGGCTAGTTGAGACTACGTAATTTTTTTGATTGGGTACTTGGTGGACACGGTGCCTTTGTAGGGCAGCGTAACGAATGGGGACAGCATTGTTGGCTGTTAAGCTAATTGGTGATATGTTTGCAGTTTCCACTATTTGATCGCTGGTGCCAGTACCCACGCCTCCTCCGCCCCCGCCTCCACCACCATCACAATAACAGATATTTAAAAGGGTTGTCCATACCAATAGGGCAAGGGTCGCCTTTGCCTTCATAATGAAATAAATTGTGATGCAGTCAAAAGCATTGAGGAAACGGTTGAGCTGTGAAATGACCTTGTACTCTGTTATGTAATGTTGTCCAGAATCTGAAACAGGAAACTGTTCTCAAGGAGATTCCGGTTACGACTTAATTAGATCACTAAAGATGACCACTGTTTTATCATATCACATATTAACATATAACGTTCAACTTCTTAAATTTTTAAACTACTAATTAGTTGTGTTATCGTTATCATAATATTTTTTAAAAAGTTTTAGAAAGTTCATACATTTGATGTCCGGGATGTACATAGATTGTCAGTTAATTGGATTTTAATGGGGTTTACTACGTAAATAGTCCAAAAAAACAAGTTAGTGAACTTTTAGAGTAAAAAATAAAGTTGGAAAATTAAAAGTGAATATTACCAAACTTAACTGAAAAGGGCCGATGGTGAAGGGTTGATAACGGTAAAAATTTGGGTCATTAGTATAAAAAATATGGAAACAATCTGGAAGTAAAGGGGACGCTATCGCATCACCAGAAATTCTGAATTAATGGGGCAAAGTGAGACTTATTTTGGAATTTGAGAAAATTTTGGACTCGTCTAATTATGAAATTTTAGATGTTACGATTTACTAATTATTTCGCAGTATTTAAATAAAGATGGTTTACTAAATTTATCATATCATGTTTATGAAAAATAGGTTTGTATGCAATTATGAAAACAAAATATACGTTAAGAAAATTTATATAATTTTTTTTACAACTTTAATCATGCATAATTTTAATTTTTGGTTATTTAAACTATCATACGGTTTAATTATCTTAATAATTGAATTTCATTTATTGATGTTGCGTTGCGATGTAACAGCTTATTTCCCAAGAGCGTTTCCATAAACCTTAAAAAGATTAACTAAATTAGAGTTAATTGGTTTGGAAGTTGTTGCTGCTGAGGTTGTTACCGGTTCAGGTGTTTCAGTTGTGGTGGTGACAGTAACGGTTGTCTCCGCTTCTCCATTATGTGTAGAGCCAGAGCCAGTATCCTCTCGAGAAACTGGATACAAAACTGTTGAAGTGTCAATGGGAAGGATAGTGGTGTCAGTGGTCAAATCATTGACAGTTGCATCTACCAAATCAAATGTAGTTGTTTCTGTGGTGACGTTACTGCTGTTACTTTGCAAATCTTGGGCGATTTGGGTATTTGGAAAGAGAAAATGCAAAAGAGAATTTCTCAACTGATCTAATCTCTGCTTAGAGACTGTTGTAGATGCAGGATTTTTAGAAGACTTCAGAATTCTGATAATGACCTGAGTTAAAAGGTCATCAGAGGCTTGGCCGACAACGGAATACATTTGCCTTTCTAAACGAATTAGATGCATGAGTCGGGCAAGCTCGATATTAACACGGGCTCTGAGTAAATCAGACTGGTTGATGTGGGTGCCATGTTGAAGACGGTTGACGAGTTCGGAAATAGAGGGGGTGTGAAAAGGTGTGGCAGGTTTTCCACTGCCGAAAAAAGTGGAGCCGATATTGTTACCGTAGTAGGGTCGGTTGTAAAAGGATTCTCGGAAGGTGTGGCCGTATAAGTTGTTATTTAGGCGGAGGAGATCAACGGATGAATAGTAGGGGAATGCGGGGGCGGGGGTTACGGTTGGGGTTGGTGTGGGGGAAGGGGTTGATTCAGGTGGAGAGCGTCTGGAGACGTCATCGATGAAAAAGTTGTCAAAGGTGTGGTAAGGGTAGTAGACTGCTTGGCAGAATTGGCTGAAGGTGCCGATGAGAAGGAGAATGGGAATTAGAATTTTTGTTGCCATGGTTACTATGGGAATTTTAGAGTGGTCTGTTTGTGTGATTGGCAATGGGAATACTAAAATAAGATGAAAAGAGAGAGGAATGAGTTGTTATATGTATTTTTGCTGATTTCGACTGGGAGAAGTTTAGGTAATTAGTGGAATGGAAGGCTAATTAACATTTTTACATGCAATGTCAAGTCGATTTTCAGGTTTTAAAGATAAAAAAGCAAATTCTATACAATATTTTACATACGAAGAAATTAGATAAATTAGTTAATTAGGTTTGAGTGGAGTTGTTGAGTAAAGCTTGAGCGAGATGGATTGAATGGTGATAATTTGTGTGATAGGTAATTACAGTTTTCATGTGACAGGTTAGTGCACACTCCATATTGATTCGTTATTTAAGTCTTCGGGAAAGTTAAATGTTTTTTGAGTGTAAACGTTGCATAGCTGTTTGTAAAGCTAAAACTAGGTTATTTTTTTGTTTTGTTGGCTGTTGGTGAGTGCGTTGCATCGCCTCGTTATTTTAGGAGAAAGGAAGCTAGAAGCTTAATGAGTTTTGATAAACAAATGACTGCAGATTAAAGTTTGAACTTGATTTGGTATCTTTTTTTTAATGATTATAAGCCACTGTGAAAATATTTTAGAGAAAAAATTTACTTAAGTTTTTATAGCATGCATATTGATAAGTTTTTAATAAAAAATAAGTAAATTTAAATGCATGTATGTATTCTTTTAAAAAAATCAAGGCCTTTTTTCTAAAAGCATAAAATATTTTATACAATCCTTTATTGTTCTAAATTTAGAACAAAAGAAATCACTGACATCCTCGAATGACGAATTTTAAATACCAAGTAGATTCTTTCAATAAGCATAAGAATTATGAATTAGGTTCAATGGCAATTACAATGGCACGTGCCGTTTACGGGTATACATATATCGACTGTACCAAAAACAAAAATGAATTTCGATTTCAACAGAGAATATTTTAACTTGTCTTTCCTTTTAATTATCTTTTACCAACAGATAACTTATCATTTAACAAAATCCCAATACTCTAAGCCACCCAATTTAGTTTCTTGTGATGCTGCATTGCATCTCTTCAAAAGTAACTACACAGTTCTTTCCCATTCCGCCACATTTTCCACTAAATGGCCACCATCGAGCCCCAAATGCTTATGGAGTATCGTAGGAGACGAAAATTGTGAAGTGGAAATTACCTGTAATGTCACCATCCCAACATACCTTAAAGACGAATTTTTAAATCAAACTGACTGTCAAGGAAACAATATTCGAATTACAGACGGTTCCGAAGGAGAGATAAGGCTTTGTGGAAATGTGAAGGTGGATGGGCTTAGAGCAAACGAGGGACTACGAGATTTATTTGTAGTTCTGGAGTCCAAAGAGAATCGGAATGAGGAACACGGAAATTTTACACAAACGGAAGAAGCTGAAGGTCAAGAGGTCACATGTTTTGCAAAGTGTGGTAGTGGAAAGGCAAGGAAAAGGTTAGCAAAGAATCTCAGAAGAAAAACTGAGTATGACTGTTTGTGTGGCTTGCAAAGGAAACCAGTTAAAGTTGAATATGAGGCGGAAAATGATGCGATGGTTATAAGATATCGGAGGTAAATTAATTTGTAATTAAAACTAAAGTATTTTGGATATAAAAATATAATTTAAAAAATGAATTATTGATTTAAAGAATAATAGGTGGTGCGGATGCAAAAATGAACGAGTTTCCATGGCAAGCTGCTCTGGTTTATAAGGGCACAAGAAAACCATTTTGTGGTGGATCGGTTATCAATGATAATTTAATTTTGACTGCAGTAAAAGTTTAAATAATACAAATTGAAATTGATTAATTATACTTAACTTAACCCATTGAATTTGTAATGTTTTCTTCAATATTAAGGCTCACTGCTTTGCCAACGAAAACAACACCGCAGAAAAAATCCAAGTGTTGTTGCACGCCCACACATTAGACGTAACTGTCGAAGTAAATGATACCGTTGTAGATACGGGGTAACTTGAGACAGTATTTTTTAAATGGAAATTCTAAAATTCAGTTGCTTATTTGAACTTTCTTTTAGCCCTGATGATCCCAATGTACTCCGACAAAAAGATAATCTTGAATCCACCATTCGCCTTCAAGTTTTGAAATGGATTATTCATCCACTTTATCATGCAAACCATCTTGACTACGATGTAGCTCTTCTGCACATAAATCCTCCCATAAAACTGGAGGACACCCCAGCAACTCCCATTTGTCTCCCAAAGCCATCAAACTGGAACGCCATATTAGTTACACTACCTGGTAAAATGTTGACAGCTTCCGGTTGGGGAAGATCAGAGGAAAATGCTACGGAAACGACAGCGGTTTTACAAAAGTTGGAGGACATCCCGTATATTCCTTGGGACCAGTGTTTTAGGAAGATAAGCAAGGAAAGGAGATATCGATGGAATAGAAGAATGATTTGTGCAGGTTATCCTCCTCCAGGGGAGGTGGATGGGGGTAGGGGTAAAGGGAAAGATACTTGTAATGGAGACTCGGGGGGAGCGTTGTCTTTGAAAGGAAAGGGGACTATGCAGTATTTACAGGTGGGGATAGTCAGTTGGGGGGAGGGATGTGCGAGAAATGAAACGGCGGGTTTTTATTCTAGTGTGGGGGAATTTATGCAGTGGGTAGATTTTTGGGGGAGGGAGGTGGGGAGTAAGTGGTGTTTGGAGGAAAAGGATTACAATTAAATTAATTAATGTGTAAGAAAATTTAGATTTAGGTTTTCTAACAATTTATTTATTTAACCAATTCCACCACTACTACCACCGTCGTTGTTGGTGTTTAAATTGTCATATTTGGCAATGCACAATTGTAACGCTGAAGACCAGAGCTGATCTGGTAAACATTGGTTTTTAATTATGGAGTCTACTGATGTCCTGGTTTGATTGAAAATTGACAGGAAGCTTGTCTGCTGAGTGTCTTCCAAACACAGAGCTAAAGTTTGTAAAATATAAAAGTTAAAATAATGATGTTTTCGGTTTAATTTTTTAAATTTAAAAATTAAGTTTATTTTTTAAGACATCTGTATGAGCTCTGTTTACCTGTAATGATCCCATTATTAAATAAGATTAAAAAGATGACCATCTTCAGAATCGGATTTTCCATATTTTTTTTGTGTTGCACTTTTTAAGATGATTTTTTTTAAAAAATCAAACTGGTAACTGGTTTTGTTAATCTGCTAAATGTAATGAAAACAAAAAGAAAATCAATTATTTCGTGGAAAAATCCAGTAAAATGTAAGGCTTTTACAGGAAGGCCTAGGCCAAAACGACTTGAATTTAATTAGTGAACGAGAAAATAAACAGAAAGTGTTCTTGATGATTGAAGATGAAACTGGTGAGTTCTGGTTAATTTGCTCGTGATTTACAATACACAACTTTATAAATATAATCTTCACAAACCTGACTTCATGTTTTCCTTAATAGTAAGTAAATGTAAAAGTATAGAATGTAGGGACTAACACTGAAAAATATTTATAGAAGTTCAACGTAACTTTCTAAGCACACGGACAAGATGCATGACTCAATGTAGTACTATTTATAGCTGATCCTTGCTTAGGTAATATATGAGCAACTATGCATATATATTTGGCTTCTATTTATTTTTTTAAATGTACTCTTGAAAAAGGAGGATAAAAACATTGAAGAGAAACAATACGTTAACTTTGTTTCAATGGTTTACTTAAAAACTGTCTAGATTTTAAAATTTAAATTAGCACTAATAATTATAAAGTAATCAATATGTTTAGTGACCACAGTTTGTGGATTTCAAGAGAATTTCATTAAAATAAAACGTAAACTTTTTATGCATAATGTTTTCATACGACGCCTACTGCTGACTGCCTGGCTAAATTGTATATTATGAAAATGGGAACGTTTTTTGTGTCCTTCACGAGATAAAATTACAGAAGCGCGCTGAATTCAAAATATGGTAAAACGTCATGTTGACAAACAAAAGCAACATGTCACATGTCAGGTCACTGCACGACTGCACTCGCACTGTTGACTGTTACATGTTACATGTTAAATCAAGCAGCAGCCTACCAGCCCACCCACATAGACAGAGACGCAATGCAAGGTTTTTTGTTAGAAATGGGGCCGTACAATATAAATGTAGCACGTTTTTATTGAATTTATTAAAATATTTTTATATTCAATTTTTTAATTAATAAATTTAGTTGTATGCAGAGCTTGAGAAAACACAAATTCTTCTAAAACAATTACACGTGCATGTATTTAGTCAACGTAATTTATGAATGACCCCATGTTAAACAAAGAAACTCAAAGGCGGCTCCGCAACGCAGCAGTCGACACGACAGTAGCGAGTCTTGACTTGAGTCTTGAATGTTGGATTGGATTGGAAGGGAAAGTCTGCAGTCAACCAGCGATTCGTGTCAGTGAAGTAAACTATCACTGCACTGCTTTGTTGACGGATTTTTGTGCTTTTAATTTTCAGATTTGTTTTGTTGAAGTGGCAGTTTTTTAAAAAAAATAGTTGCAAACTTGTAGTTTAAACGATTAAATTACTGATAGTCAAGAAAAAAATTAAAGTACTTTGGAATATCTGGAAGAATTATGGCAGAGCTTATGGATTTACCGGAGGAGGTGGTAAGGCTAATTAGAATTAAGTTTTGTTGATTACCGATGTTGATACTTTAAATACCTATTAAAACATGATTAGTCAGTGGACTTACAATGTAGCCTGTAATTGAACAAAGTAATTAAAAAACCATTTTTGCTTTTAATTTTTTTCAGGTGGAAAGCTGCATCCTCCCCCATCTCCCATGGAATGATTTACTCCGCTGTCGCCGTGTCTGCAAATACCTCAAGGGCATTACCGACGCCTATGTCAGACTTCATCCCGATCTGGCTCCATTCATTGAAATTGATGACACCAATGAAGACAAGTCAATCACTTCATTTCTATCCCTTGGAATACCGACCACTAAGCTTTCCATCAAAAATTCCGCGGGGGATGACTTCTACTCAAGAAACTTCGCTGATTTGACTTCCCTCCTGGAAAACTACGGCCCCATCATTAAGTTTCTTCGAGTAAATCAGTTATCTTTGTACCCCTGCTTTGAAGAATGGGACTTTCTCGAAGGCTTATCCAAGCTGAAGGGCTTAGAAGCAGGATATCTTGGATTTGGAGCAATGCCTTCAGATGAAACCGACCTTTCACATATCACCCAACAAAAACTAGCCCGTGCCCGAAGTGACCCAAGATTTGGAGAAAACTTTCTGCCTCTCCCCATTCTACAATCTTTGGAAATCATTAAGTTTGGCCAAAACAGGGAGTACTTGATTGCCAACGTTAATAACCGTATCGGTAAGATATTAAGTGATGCTCAGTCCCTGAAGTACCTCAAGTTCCCATTCAGTACCAAGAGCGGAACCGTTCCAGGACCTGATGTAGATTTGTCAAGGCCCCTCCCCCCGCCAGAGTTTACTCTGAATCACTCTGTCCTGGCTAATGTATTTAATTACGTATCCAAAACTATTGTTGATCGCTGCAAGCTCCGTGGTCATGGAAAAGGTCAGAATTTGGAGTATTTTGACTTTGCTAACTACCATTACGAGTATGGTCAAGGGATTCCGGAAATGCACTGGGTTGGATCTCCACCTTTTTTGGAAATGTGTGCCAAAAGTGTTTCCCATGGCGTCAAGTTGCTGAACATAAGTCCGGCTTGGTTTTTTCGAAGGCTGAATTTTCCAGTGGAAGGTCTTGGAAGTCCAGAGTTGGGGAGATGTGTAACGTCAATGGTGAATCTGCATCCTTGCGTGTTCCCGGTGAATATGCCGAACCTGGAGATTTTGAATATTACGGAAACTTCAAGAAGTTTTGTGAATGACCGCTGGAGGGAGGGAAGGCCAGAGTGGCCGGAATTGAGGAGGATGGATATTGACGTGGATTCGGCAATGGTAAGGGACGATGATGGGGAGGATATTCAGGATACGGCGTTGCTTTTTAAGTTTTTGTGGAGGGATGTGGTGAGGGAAAAGATGACCGAGATTAATTTGATGTTTGGGAGAAGATGTGATGGATGTGAGAAGCAGATTGTGGGAGCAGATGTAGCTGTGCCGAGAATGGAGGAGATTGTGAGGAGCTGTCCGAATTTGAAGAAGATTGGGATTTGGAATTGGCCGGGGACTAATAGTGCGTTGGTGAAGTTGTGGAGGGGATTGAGGGGGAGTTTGGAGGAGGTGATGTTTGGATATTGTGAGGGGTTGGGGAATGTAGCATTTGTGGGGGAGGATAAGGAGAAACCGGTTTTCTTGGAGATGTCAAGTTAGTTAAATAAGTTTTAGATATTAATTATTGTAATGGGTTATAGATAGATTGGTTTATATTCGAGATGAGTTAATTTCTGTTTGGTTTTTATTTAATAGAGTTGAAGGCGTTAACTTTGGTGGGCCTGAATAAAATGCCGAAGATAACAGATACTCTCTTTAAACTTGTTTTGGCGAAGATGAAGCTCACTGATCTTTTGTTGTATTCGGAGGAGCCACTTGAGAAGGTAAAAATACGTTCATTTTAATGTAGTTCTTAAGTAATTGTGTATAGTTTTGACTATGAGTGATTTAATGTGTTTGGCTGACTTTTGATTGTTTTAAAGATAACCAAAGCAGGTATCGAAGCTCTGCTGGAAGGTCCATTTGCTGGGAGTATTGAGAAGTTTCCTTTTGCTGACTGGTCACTGGCTAATGTGTCACCGGAGGAGTTTAAGCAGTTGGGAAAGCAGTTTAGGTCGTATGACATGTTGTGAAGGGATGTTCAGTTTTGATATTTTAATTGACTCAAAAATGTTCTTGGAATTTTTATTTAAAAAAAATCTAACTTGTCTGTTTGTTGGCAATGTTTTCTTGTACAGTATGATGTAAATAAAATGACTTCGTGCTAAGAAAAATATTATACTGTTTTATTTTAATCACAATTACTTTAATATGCTTTAAAAATAATATATCCATTTTGTTAGGAATAAGGTTCAATTAACTATTTGTCTATAACTTGTAAAATAACAAATTCTTGTTCTGGGATGACTCCATTGTATGTTTTAAAATGGTGATGGTAAGATGATGTCGACTTATCAATAAAGTGTAATTAACTTTCAGGACTTTAAGTTGTGTTTGTGCTTTTATATTGGTGTACGCATTGAAGAAACGTCGGCGCTGGTGCATTATGTAGACAGTTGACAAGTATATTTACTCACTCATGACATGATTTGATACCTACACGATTCAAGGTTTGTCTTTAAAAAAATATAGCATGCAATTTAAATTCGATGCGTAAGACCCAAGATATGCTGTTATCATTAAAGAAAGCATCTTGTAATCTGAATTTTTCACCATCGGCTAATTTCTTATGGGTCAATAAACCTCGTTGCTTACAAAATAAAAAGTGGAGACAAGTTTGAGAATCAAAATCATATTACGGTTAACAATTCTAGAATTTATTTCAACAACATAAACAGTTAGTAGTTTTCCACAATCAACATGAACAACACAAATTCATTCATTCAATACTAAATTCAATTATCCTCACAAATTCTCCCATCATGCCAACTCCACAAAATCTTTCCTAAAAATCCTCTGTAATACATGATCATATTGTGTATTTAACATTCAAACACTCAACTCCATTTTCAAAATTAAATCATGTCGTATGACCTAAACTTTTTCTCCATTTCATGAAATTCTCTAGCACTCATGTCAGACAAGGACCATTCACGGAATGAGAATCGCTCAATCGTCTCAGCAAAGGGACCAGCAAGTAAAGCATTTAATCCGTTCCGTGTCACCTTTGAAACAAGTAACAAACAGTTTTAAACATTCAATATTATAACTTATAACTAAAAAGCATATTTTCAACCTAACTAAGTAACTGCTCATTTAATTACCTTTTGCACTGGCTTTCCCGAAGTCATCACAAGTTCTTTCAGGGTCATCTTGGACAAAACAAGGCGAAACAAAGTATCCGTAATTTTAGGCATCTTATCCAATCCCTTCAACGTCAACTTCTTCAGATCTACCAAAACAAAAAAAAACATACATTTTTAACGTACAACTAACCCAATAAAATAAATATGAAATCTCTTTGCATTACATTTATAACACATCCAACTTACTTTCTAGCGCCAAGAAAACCGGAAACTCCACCTCTTCCCCAACAAACGCTACATTCCCAAGCTCCTTACAATTTTCCAGCGAAATCTCCTCCAACTCTGGTAACCCTTCCCACAACTCCACCAACTGCTTATTAGTCCCCATCCAATTTCCCAACTTGATTCTCTTTAGATTTGGACACGACTCCACAATCTCCTCCGCCTTTGGCACCGCCACCTCTTTCTTTCCCTTCCCCTTCACAAACCGGATACTCAACTCACTCATATTCCCACGGACTATTCCATCCCCAAATAAAAACTTGTACAACATTCCAGTAGGCTGATCTAAAACTCGTTCAATTTCCTCAAATCTTGCACTTCTATCAACATCCCAAACACTCCCATATTTCCCATCCACTGTAATATCCAAACTTTTCAAACTCGGCCATTCAGGTCTCCTCACTCCCAATCCAATAGCAGAGCCAGAAGTAAATGGAATCGTGACCTTCTCCAAATTGGGCATATCCAACTCCATCACACATGGCTCCAAACCAACCAATGACACCACTGGTACTCCAAGAACAGGCGATCTATAGCATCTTCCACTGACATCATACCTTCCACAGTACCACCCCGCATTAACGCTCAATAGCTTCAATTCCGTTTCCAAAGCTTCACAACAAATGTGCAAAAACATTTTGGATCCAATCCAGCATACGTTCAGTTGATAATATGACTTAAAGGAAGATTCCCTTGTCCATGGAATATTTTCATGATGATAGTTCTCAAAGTCATAAAATTCCAAGCGTCCCTGGTCATTCGACGAATAATAATTATTGGGGCGTTTTCCCAAGTAAAGACATATATTAGCCAAAGCTCTTGGCAAAGCTTCGTGTTCGAGCGACCCTTCTTCTAATCCTGTACCATATTCCGGTGTCTTGAAAGTGGAGTCGAAGGGGTGGCAAGCGTACTTCAGTTGTGGACAGGTGAAAAATGTTTCCATGCCTCGTCGGACAATGTCCACAGTTTTCGCGAATTCCTTATCTTGACCAATTTTGATGGATTCCAAATTCCGGAAGACTGAGGGCAGCAGACGGTGTCCAAGATAATTCTTTTTGGTTTGGGAATTGTCAATGGCTTTCTGATACAGTGCTACTGCAGCGGGACTCATCTCCTCTCCAAAATTTCGTGTTCCGTGACCAAAGTACTCTGCCTCAAAACTTGTAATGTTTTTCAGTCCATTGATGAAATCCAATTCTCTGCCAAGTGGACAAATGGTTAGTTGGGTGACACGCAAATGTTTCACATGTGGTCCATAGTCCTCCAAAAATTGAGTCTGAGTTTCCTCCTCAAATTGTTCGTAGAAGGAATACGCAGACTGGTTGTTCAAGAAGAGCTTCGTTGTCGGAATATCAATTGCCAAGAATGCTTCAAGAGTTTTGTCTTTTTCGTTAATCTCGATTTCCGGTGCCCGTTGAGGATTAACCCGAAGATAAGCATTGGTGATGTCCTTGGTCCAACTGCAAACTCGGCGGAGACGGAGAAGGTCATTCCAACTGAGGTATTTGAGGATACCGGCGTCAATCTTAAATTCAATGAAAGGTCAGAAGGAGCAAGAATTAAAAAAATATTTAAGCTAAGCTACTAGTTTTTAAAACCTAAAGCATTTCTCCTCTGTCAGACAAGATCACATTAATTTTAGTTATAATTACCACTTCTCTGGGGATATCCAGAAGCTGCATCTTCACTACTTGTTGTTGGGATAAATCGTCGTTTGAGCACAGCGAAGTGATTTTAATCAATAATCACTAATTAAATGGACTGATGGAGATGGCTTAAATCTGTTTACAGTACTTTCAAATGGAATCACTTAGTAAACAATTCTGATAATGATAATGAGCCAGTTGTTGTCTTTCTGTTAAAAAAACCAAAATTAGATTTAAAAAAACCACTAATGACAAACTATCCACAGTCCAAAACAGGAAAAAATTAATGATCTTAATTGTTCTTAGAACTTAGTTAGGTTAGGAGACACCCGAAACCCCGAAATATAAAATTGTCGGCAACAACAACACGATAGGCCGGACTAAAGCATTTAGTCGAGACCAGTTCAGTTCAGTCCTGAGACTCATGTCGTTTTACTCGTACGCAGATCTTAGGCGAAAACGACAGACTGTCGTCTACAATGCTTCTAACTTCTACAAGCCTTTTTTCACTCCATTCTCCGTCTGTTACATAATGTGTAATGAAGGGCTTATTTATTGCAAACTACTGTAGGTTCCAACTTAACGTTAAGAGGCCATGTGAGTGGTTTTTTCTTTGCACAGGCTTGTGTGAAGCTGATAAAATACATTGAAAGGATACAAGCTCATTAGCATAACAATGGGAAATAAACCAAAAGACCGGTGGGAGGTCTGTGTATGATGTTGAAGTTACGTAAAATTGAAAAATTATGTTTTTTTGAACTTTTGCATAGAATGTAAATAATGAAATGAAAAGGTCACAATTTTTAAAATACAAGTTTTTTTTTTAATTTATAGAAAGTCAATTAGTGCACAATTGATAACATTTATAAATTGGTGGCTGTAATGATAATCGATTTTCCACAAAAAAGAGACAACCAACCGACAATTTTATTTCTTGGGCCCTTTCCATTGTCGCATACTCAAATGTAACTAAAAGCTAAAATTAATTTCCCTCTGATAAACATACTGCAGCAGCACCGGTTAATTGCCACGTGCATTATAAAGGTAAATTTAGAGCATGTCAAACGATCGGAACTGCTTTCCAATTCCCCTGAAGTCTTCGGCTGAAATGGAAGCTAAGGACCATCCTTCAAATGGAAACTTTTCAATTGTTTCAGCAAATTTTCCTTCGAGCAGAGCGGTGATACCAACCGTAGTTATCTGATATTAAATAAAAATCATAAAACGTCGAGTATTCGTTAATTATTCTTTAATTGCGTCACAAATTCAGTAATAAAACTTTAGTCAATGAGAGCACACAAAACCTTCTCAAGTGGCTTTTCAGAGTGAACAATAAGGTGAGTCAGCTTCATCTTTGCCAAGACAACCGAGAACAAGGTATCAGTAACCTTTGGCATCTGGTCTAGCCCCTTCAACGTCAACATCTTCAAATCTGAAATTAAATTTTAAAAAAAACTTAAACTTCTGGAAAAGTAGACAGAAACACACTTTTAATTTTTCATCAATGGACCACTTACTTTTTAGTCGAAAGAAGACAGGTCTGTTTGCATCTTCACCAACAAAAGCCACATTACCCAAGTCCTTACAGTACTCCAGGCCCAACTCCTCCAAACCTGGCAATCCACACCACAACTTCGTCAACTGCTTATTCGTCCCCGGCCAATTTCCAATCCTCAGCTTCTTCAAATTCGGACATCCACTCACAATATCCTCCGTCTTTGGTATGGCAACCCCATCCTTACCCTTATCTTCTTGAAACTTCAAGCTTAACTCAGTCAGGTTGCCATTCACAACATCCTTCCAAAGAAACTAGAACAACAACACCGTATTCTGCGTGGGCATCTCCGTCTCCACAGCCTTCTTCGAGTTCACATTAATCTCCAAAATCTTCAAAGCAGGCCAGTCAGGTCGTCGCTCATTCCAAACTTGACCAACATTTGATCGAGATGTCTGGTAAATTACAATCCTTTCCAAGTTTGGCATTTCCAAATGAAAAACAGAATCATTCATATTAACCATTGACACAACCGGATGTCCAAGAATTGCACTACCAGTGGATCCTCCGGATATGGAACATTTAAAGTACCATGATGGGTTGACATTCAGAAGCTTCACATTAAATCGGGCACACGCAATTGATAAAACTTCGAAAATCAAAACACTGTTGTTCGTACAGATCATCAAGAACCTCAATCTGCAGATTTTTTCGTTGATGGTAGTTGATAAAGTCAACATACTTGACACTTTTCCGTCCTGGTGCCAAAATTTTTGCAAAAATGGAATTGGTCACCTCATGAAGTACTTCATGGAAAGAAGAGATATCCTGTTCGTTTCGGTTGCCTTCAATACTTGCATAAAATGGAAAGGAAATATAGTCCAGCTTCGGCAAATTTTTTAACAGTACCATTAACCGCCAAGGGTTTTCGCTAATGGAGTGCTTGTTGGTGTAACCGATTTTGAGGACCTCTAGATTCTTGAAAGTTGGAGGATAGGTAAACATTTGATGTTGGGTTAAACGGGGATCCCTTCTGGCACGCAATAATTGATTATGCTCAGCTTTCTTCCAACGGTAATAGGAGGAGGAGACCACTCCAAATCCAAAGTATTCAGCTTCAAATGTCCTTAGATTGGTTAAGGTTTCCAAAAATGTCCACTCGTTGAAGCAAGGGTACAATGATAACTGCTCCACACGAAGTGATACAATCATTGGACCATAGGTCGTTGCAAACTTGGTGAGAGTGGCGGTATCCAAGTTGTCGTAAAATTGGTGGCCAGTTGGATTGTTGATGAACAGCTTTGTGGTTGGAATTTCCATGGCAATGAAGGCCTTCAAATTCTTTTCACCTTGTTCAGCCACTTCAATTTCTGGAGCTTTCTGAGGATTGAGGCGGATGTAGTCATCGGTGATTACCTTAATGGTCATGCAGACTCGGCGGCACCGAAGAAGGTCATTCCAAGGGAGGAAAGGCAAAATACGTTTTTCCAACTAAAAAAATCACGATAAAATACGTAAAACTTTTAATTAGATTTTAATTATGATGTAACATAAATAACCACTGCCATATCATTCAAATATTAATTAAAGCAAGTAACAATACAAAGCATTAAAGTATTATTTTTTTGATTCAGTATTCAAGACTTAATGATTACCACTTCTTCAAGTAAATCCAAGAACTGTGCCATTATCAACTTTTGAAATAAAAAAACACTTCGACTAAAACCAGACTACTGTTGAGTTGAGTGACGGAGAAAGGGGAAGCCTGAGGCTAATTAATAACTTAGTATTAAAAAAAACATTAACTGATCAGATCAAGACAGATAGTTAATTAAAGTAAGCTGACCATTTATACTACTTTAGGTAGTAACATACTTACTTTGGGATCCCTCTCCTACCCAAAGTAGGTGTTTACTACTTATACTACTTTTTAGCAAAAATTTACTACCTATACTTACTTTTAAAATCCCGAAAATTTTACTAAAAAATATCTGAAATTCAGTTTGTAAAGCCGAAAAGTATCAAATTTTTTAAATCAAATATCAAATCACACTGCTTTTTATGGACAAATTTGGTGCCGGTAATTCGATTAAGACAGGGAGTACTCATCATAGCCGCAAATGAGGATGATTTTGATCTTTCGATTTCACTATCATATTACTAAACTATGCGTTGATTCTAATTACATTACAAATTTCGGTGTTGACAAGCTAGTTACTGCGTAAAACCAAATCATTATTAATTTTTAGCTAATCATCAGCTTTAATAAAAAATACTATGTCTATGTCATATTTAGTTTTTGAAGAGGTAGATAGATTTAGTTAAAAACAAATTCCCATTTCTAGAAAATTACCTAAATTAAGTGAAACCAACGTCATTTGTTAAGCAGATAGGAAAAATTACAATCAAATTTCAAAAATATGGTGAGCTTGGTGGAGGAAGTGTAATTATTATCATTCAAGGTACGTCGGCTTCAGTAGAACGTACTGTGTTTTCTGTGATTAACAGTTACTGGACTTCCGAGAACACACAATTTAACATCGACACCTAATTAGCTGTCATTTGTCTAAAGAATGTGTCAGAAACCAGCACAGAGTCTTAAATATACATCCGAAACCCCTGACTGCTTCACTTTCCTCTCAGAAATATGCTAATTAAATTGCTTAATTAGTAGTAGGCATAAAATATGAAGTTAAAAAACCGTTAAAATTGTATTTTTCAGAGGCAATTGAGGAATTTACCTATTAAAATGCATGTAAAAAAATTTACTACTTTTTACTTACTTTCGGCCCCAAAAATACTACTTTTTTGCTAAATATATCTGGTCACCTTAATTTAAGTTCACTCTCTACTACCGGAGGACTAACACCAACCATCTCATTAACTGCTTCTCTGCTTTCAGGAATCCAGTTGGGCAAGACATAATGCAAAGCTCAGCTCTTTAAAGTCTGAAGAAACAGCAGCACAGATTCCACTTCTGGCGTCGCAGACACGCTTTGTGACTGTGACGTGACACGTGACTTCTATTGGTATGATCCTTCCTATAATAAAATACAAAGTAGCTGCGACGAGAATCATCATCATCATCATCGCCTGCCTGTTCTGTTTGTTTATTTTTTACCAGTAGTACCAAATTATTACTTTTTTTTTCTGGTGGCGTTGGAGTTAGACCGGTCGACTTAGTCGACTGGCCTTTATGCTCGTCAATGATAATATGATGATGATGAAGTATGATAATCAGAATCAGGATTAGGATTCAAAAGAGAGGTATTCATACCGACGATCACTCATACTCATGACTCATGACATGACACATTATCAAGGATCGTTATTTTAAAATACTTTATTTTATTTTGGGTATTTTAAATAACAAATAATTATTTATTATTTATATTT
>JAQIWN010001983.1:0-17753 GCA_034699025.1 Entomobrya cf. arborea Gr-Col-00668
CATTTGCAGTGTTAACAAAATAAGGAAACAAGTATGGAAACATTACAGACGCACCGCAAATGTTGGCGCTCGAGGCGACCATGTTAAAAATGTTTGCATCGGTTTGTGACGTTCATTACATTTGTCATGCCACGGCAACATTTACACATAAGTTTTTAAACGCAACGAAAACATTGGCGCTTGAGTTAGATAGCGCAATGATAAAGCATTGGGGAACGTATACACATTTAATGGATACAATTGCTACAATTGGAGACGTACGTTTTCAAATTAAATTTCCGAACATTTCTTTGAAATATTAAAAAAAAAAAAAAAAATTGTTACTGATTATATGACTAGACAACCCGATCTTGTGATGACATAGTTTTGTATTGCCTTTGGCTTGACAGCGTAAAACATCTTTTTCAGAGAGTCGATACTTATTATGGCGCGTGCAAGATATCTTTACATTAGCAACATCGACTTAGCAATACCATACAGGTAGTTCGGGAATGAACCAAAGTTGCCATCTTGGAGGAGACGTGCAGTTTGCAAAAAGGGTGCCGCAATTAGATCCCAGGGCTCATCAAAGAGTAGTCCATAAAAAAGTTATTTTATATCACTGATGAACATTACATATAAATTTGATCAAACTCGTAACTTATTGGACAGATAAAATAACCACTAAACTACTCTAAAAATTAACGTTCCTCCCAATCATTTAAGTTTTTTAAGAATATTTTGTACTTTTCCAGTGACCAAGTTAAGATATTTTATCTTGTTTACTGTCTCACTGTAACTGTAATAAGTGTAAAAAAATCATCCCTAAAGTTGATGAGCCATGGGATCTAACTGCAGCACCCTTTATGTAAACTGCGCGTATCCCCCAAGATGTAAACTTGGGGTCATTCCCGACCTACCTGTATAGTATCGCTAAGACGATGCTGTCAATGTAAAGATATCTTGGGCGCGTGTTGTACATTTAACATGATTCCTCTGAGTTTGTATTGGAAAGTGAGGTAAGTGGTTTGACAGCTAAAACGTACCTTCTAATTATACTGAAAGTATTTGAATTTTTTTGAAACTGAACAGAAATGACGCAACTGATGACCCTGAGCGACTAAGAGATTTGAACGAAACCAACATCAACTATGACAATATAATTTTCGATAACCCAAGACAAAAACGGAAATATCCACTAAGGCAGTTTTATCCTGGCAAGTCTGCAGGTTAATCGATTTTATTGGATACTCACATGGACGAATATTACTGCACGAACTTGGATTCAACTGGTTTTGTATTAGGACTAAATGTAATGATTGATTATCCTCGCATGAAAGATAATGGTTTTGCGATTCGAACAAGTATGGAATCGTTTGTTAGCGTGCATCCAGAAATTACTATGAGCGATAAATGAGCTAAAGGTTTTCAGCTTGAGAAACGTCGGTGCCATTTTGAAGGTGAAATGAAGTTAAAGCATTTTACGAAATATACGGCGTCAAACTGCATGAATGAGTGTATTGCAAGAAGAACATTATAAGAATGTGGATGCGTTCGTTATTATGTGCCTCGTAAGTAAATTCGTAACTAAACTCGTTAGTTTGTAGACGTAGTTTTGGATCAAGATTTTTTAAAGAACGTATGATTTTATCAACATTTAATTTTACTCAAAGGGGTTTAGGTACAGATGAATAAAAGCTCGTGTATGTTAAGCATTTTATTAATTTTTAAACTTTGGACTTAGACGATGATACGGAAAATGAAAATGCATGCGGGTCGTGGGAATACGACTGTACTGAAGATGTTCGAGGTAAAACGACAGTTAAAATATGTAATGGAAGATATTTGTCAATAAAATAATTTAAATTTGTTTTGTTGTAAATGCTTAGAGAATATTTTGGAAGAAGGTCTTGATTCTTTGTGCGATGAATGCTTACCAGCTTGCACAAACATTAAATATTTTACTGAATATACATCCTTACCAATATGGAAGCAACAAATAGTAGAATTATTTGGGGAGAACTATGAAAAACATGAGAATTACAAAGATTTGCATTAAAAAATAATTTACGAATCAAAAATTTATAAAGTAGCATGTCTTTCATGTCAAGGAATAATATTGATTTCATTTGCTTTAGACTTCGAGCTCAGGACAAGTCTATTGTGCACGTTTACTTTAGTGTGGATTCCTCTCATTGTGTGGATTAGATTCTCCTCTACAGAGACTCCACAGAAATCGAGTTTAAGGTTTTCCCAATGAAAGGTTGACGATGGTTGTGAAACTCGATATTGCAATGTCAGATTTTTTGAAAAAAAAACCCAGATATTATATGATAATCTGCTAAATATATAAGTCCTAGTTTTTCTCTTATATTAAACTTTGTAATTGTCTGCATTATCTCTCGTTTGGTTACTGGAACAATGCCAAAGTACTTTATTGTTGTCCACGATTTAACGATATCAACTGAAAGTGGGTATTTTTTCCAAAATCTAATATTGACTGTGTAGATTGTTTAGTGATTTAGGATAGTAATTTGCTGCTATGGGTAAAAGTTGATATGGTTGACGAGGGTTACAATACAAACAAACTGAAAAGAGCTGGTGTTGCAACGATATTCTCTTCAAAACCATTATAAGTTCTTCCATTCGATGAATCATAGGATCATACAATATTGTATTGATCCACATTAAGAGATCAGTGGATTTGTAACAACTGGAAATTTTATTTTGTGGAGCAAAAACTAATAACGAGTATTTTGGAACTGTATTTAAGTATGTTCTTCTCCAATCAAGAATACTATAATTCGACTCAGCACCAATCATAAATGGCTCCTTAAGTAAAAGCCCATCCAAGTGATAATACTGATACATGTTAGCGTTATGTTTGTGGTTTTGTGGATGAAAATGAATGGCAGCATCGCATTTGGTGTTTTTATTGGTCATCAAAAGTCGATCATTTGTTAAAATATGTTTGATGTAGATTGAGCTTACTCGACGATTCAGAACTATGGTTTTGTTTTCACGAGAGACTTTCTTCTGGTTTTTATGTTTGATTTGTTCTTTTGTTTTGAACGTTTTAAATTAAATATTTGAAATTATTTCAAGTCGTTTTCCCGGAAAAATATTAATGTCAAATAAATAGAATGAAATGCCGAGAATATTACACTCCAGCTAATGCTAACGTGGCAGAGTTGGTCTTAGGATATAAAGAATACTTTCGTGTAAATCTTACACAACTTCACGAGCAACCATAACACGTCTAAACCTATCAAGTTGGTAACGATAGTCGCATGCCTATAGTTTGACCAAAATACTTACCTCTTTAGGGATTGTTTGACAAAGTATCCAAACTGGAATTGTTAAGTTCGATGTTGATGTTTTCTACTACAAAGAAAAGTGTGTTTATCAAAAATTAAATTCCGATTTTAGATGGGCAATAGTTATGATTAAATTGCGCACATTATGTAATCAATATAATCTAACCTGTCTTTATGTTACCATGTAATTGAATTCATTCTCGCTTCAAAGTAATGCATACGCATTATATTACAAAATCACTAGCTTCCTTGAGTAACTAATAATGTTAAAGTTAATCTGCTTAAAGTTGAAACAATGAAGCCTCGCGTTTTTTAGATAGTTTTTTCTACTTCAAAAAACAATCATTAATAAGTTGAAGTTGAACTCGATACATCTGCTCAACAAATTACAAACAAACAAATGTTGTCAATAACTAAATGAATTGAGTAAATATTACACCATCATGTCTTAGAGGTAGAAATATTGTAAAGTTTTTTTAAGAATATTTATTCAAAAGTTGGAATTAATAAAGTTTGTCGATGTTTTTTTGTACGAGCAACTTCTGACCATACATTCAACTATGGTATTGGAAATTGCCCTTCTGGTTATTTGAAGATGTGACATCAATTTTTTGTAAACCTAAATTGATATATTGACGTAACTATCAGAGTATAACAATTTTCTGTATGTTAATTTGCAAAGTAATTATGTTTTAAGAAACAATTTAAATTATTATTTAAACCAATACCACCTCCTTTTTATATTTTAAGTATTATAATACATGTTTCCCTGCTTAGAAATAAAAGATATAAGGTTATTTTAAGTAATTTAGTGATTTCGAAATAGATTTTGTGTTTCACAAAAATTATACTCTTTTTTAATTCGCAGATAACCCCTTCTTTATCGATGTGAGAACGTGGCGGTAAATATGTGAGAAATCACATAAGGTGAACTCAATTCACTAGCTGTTGCTACTGTCATCTCTCTAGTTGAGTATAATAAATCCAGAGCTTCACCCTTCAAGTTGTAAATCATGACTCTTCCAGTGTTTAGCCTAAATATCTAATAAACCAATTACTAGTTATAAATTTTTAGCTTGAAACATAACCTGGTAGTTTTTTAACTCAGCATGTTTGATTTAAAATTGTTTACAGCAAACTGATTTAATTTAGAACAATGAATTTAAAAAAAAATTAGAGAAAGAATTTAAAAAAAATTTAAAGAAAAATTTAGACGACAAATCAATTTCTTCTACATTTTATGCTCAACATGAAAATGCCAGAATACTGAACGGAGTTTTCACAACATTTTGGTTAATTAAAATTACAAGTGTTACAGTTTAGTTATAAAATTCGCTGTGATAAAGGTTCTTGTCAGAAACATTTCAAAGGTTGACATCTTAAATACTTTACGAAAGACTCATCATATATCATTTTACTTGTTCCATATTTGAAGAAAATTTCAAAAAATAAAGCACGAAAGACGGTTTGAACGAACCATCACTGAAGTCTTTAATATTTAATGGGGTTTTTAATATCCAATAATTAAACTTCATGTTGAGAAACTGAAGTCTTTTTGATTGATTTAATGTAGTTTTTATACGCTGATGTTTAAATGAAAAAGTCACAAAAACACACTACATCTTATCATTTAAATGGCTACACAAATTGTCTTTATTTTTTTAAATCGAGCTTTGAGTAACTTTTTCATTAGCACACAATTTAAATTTTTTTCAACAAAATCAAGAATCGGAATAACTAGTAATGGAATAAACTATTTTAGACTTAAATGTAATTTCCAAATGACTTGTTAGCTCAATTATTCCATCCCTGATTGGTAGCATTTTATTACACATTTTTTACCAAGGATTGCGGAATGGAATAACTAATCAATAAGAAAAACCTAAGTGGTGTCAAATTATTAGAATTGTTTTTTTACTTAGTTTGTGCTTCCTGTTGTAGTTTTACGGGAACTCAAAAAAGTGCCACTTCCAAATTCAAAAATAATGTTATAAATAAAAATAGTTAATTTTGGTCATTTTTACCCTTAGATTACAATTCTGAAAACCTTTTACTGTAAAATGAAAAGACCAATTTACTACGTAGATATCAATTTTTAAATGATAAGGCTAACTTGAACTAATGGAAAATAAAACTCTGACCTTATCAGTTTAGTTGTAAAAAAAAATATCAATTTGTGTCTGTTTGCCCTGAAATGGTCACATGGGACGCATATTTACTAATAATGTGAGCAACATAGTTCATACGACTAAATTTGTGCTTCTTCTGAAGAATTTAAAATGCTTTTAGTAAATATATTTATTCGTTTTACACTAAAAGGTTTCCAAGCTCGTTATTTACAAGTTAAAATGGTCTAGAATTGACTATTTACTTGCCGATTTGTGAATGGAGTTTTTTTGAGTTCCGCAGTAAGTATAATGTTTTGCGTAGGTGAACGCATCTTAATGAAAGGTATTGAAAACTCTAAAATCTAATTACTATAATATGATATTTAGATACTTCAAAATAGTCAGAATCCAACGCAAACACAAATTATACCAAATATAAAATGGGATGCTGATTAAGGTAAATTATACCATCGAAAAATATTTCGGTTGAAGTGTAAGTTTTAGTTCAATCAACTACATTCCACATTAGCAGCACACACATAGTGTCGTGTAAATACATCTAACGACGCAAGAACCGTATTGGGCAAAAACAACGGGACCAAGTCGAAGTGAAATAGTTTTCAACCCTTTAAAATTTCTAATACACATTGTTTTTTTCCAGGTGGGCAGTTTTTAAGATATTTCAGACATTTCAATACCATAGATCGAATCAAAAAATTAAAGCCATTTCTTGACAACTCAGGCAATGTTTAGTATTTAATTTAATATTTGAACAAGCTTTTTTCTGTATACCAAAAAAAAATGTTTTGTTTGTGCTGAAATTAGAACACTCGTGTATTTATTATAGTTTTTATTTCAGAATAGTTATGACAATACTCAGTAAAGTGTATTAAAAGTATACGCGTGTGGCGCCATTTCCAATTTCTATGTCTTTCAAGACATTTTGATCCTTGCAAGAATTAATCTTTGTATATAAAAATGAATACAATATTTTGCATGCAAATGTTGAAAAGTGTGAAAAATGGAATCAAGATTGGAAATAGGCTATTTAATGCAATAATAATATAACTACACTGTACAGATGGGCTGGTGACGACAGTAAAACGGTAACGATACCGATGGTAAAAAACTACCGGATACTAATGTAAACTGTAGTAATTAAACGATGTTATCAACCATTTATTGAAGTGAGCTCAGCTGACGCATAGTAAATAGACAAAAAATTGAGCTTATGCTTCAAGACAAACCCCAATTAAAAGAGGACGAAGTCGACGATGATGTATTTACCGAGAGCTTTCGAAAGAGGTGTCATGTGCCATATGTTGTGCTCGAAAAAAAGGTGACCCCGGGGGGAAAGAAATTGACCGATTTAACTGAAAATCAATCCCATAAGTTTTTATGAACTGAAGTACCTGCGTAACAAATTTGGTGTTGATCGGTAAAGTCGTTCTCGAGTTATCGTTTGGAGATACAGAGTAACGAACTTACTAACATACATGATAGTGATCACATAGACTATCGTAACATACGCTTACAACGTATCCGATAGCTAATAACGTTCTGATTACTTTACTAGTGTTTAATTTAAGGGTAATGTTTCGAAAAAAGTTTCTGATCAAACCATCATTAAAATTTATAAACGTACATTCGAAATCTTACGCAGCGCAGCAGCGGCACTGCTGGGAAATTTAATCCCCACCCGGGCTGATTTGGGTCACCCGGGCTATTTCGAGTCACCTGGGCTATTTAAATAGAATTGGCTCAGCATGGCCATCCGTGCTATTAAAGGTGACCTGGGCTATTTTAGTTCACACGGGCTATTTAAAAATAATGGGCTCAGCATGGCCACCCGGGCTATTATGAATCTTTCTGTCTATATAGCTACCCGGGCTATTTGGGTTTCTGCTCGGGCTATTTTGGTTCCGACCCGGGCTATTCGGGCTTCTACTCGTGCTTTTTGTGTTATAAGGGCTATTTAAAATTTTGGGCTCAGCATGGCCACCCGGGCTATTTGAAATTTTTGGCTCAGCATGGCTACCCGGGCTATTTGGGTTGACTCGGGCTATTTGGGGTCACCTGGGCTATTATTAAAAACTTGGCTCAGCATGGCCACCCGGGCTATTTGAAATTTTTGGCTCAGCATGGCTACCCGGGCTATTTGGGGTCACCTGGGCTATTATTAAAAATTTGGCTCAGCAGGGCCATCAGGGCTATTCCCAAAGTTTGCTGCCGGCCTATTTTTAAGATTTCGAATGTACGTTTATGCACATCGCTAAGCAGTAAAAAGGAAGTAACAACATATTGCAAAGTATTGTCCATATAGTTTATTTTAATATCTTTATCAATTATGCCAATACATAAAGCCGGTATCACAATAGGCTTTAAACTTCTAATAACTTTATTTGTATAACAGCGGTTTCGGGAAGAGGATACTGTAAAAAAATACTCCACTTCCATGCTGATATTAACCCACGTGAAAAGCAATGACATGTCCATCCGGCTCAAAACATAATTTTCAAAACTCCAAGCCCAAGACAAGTGCAGAATAGAGGTGCGAAACATATAATAATATTACAAAGACCTAAACCGATGTAAACGGATCCTGCCGTTAAAACTTACAACTACGCAAACAAATACGGCACTTATCGTTAGTACAATAGTTACAGCTAATACTTCAAATTCATTTAGAATAGCAAAAATAATCCTGAACTCATTGAACAACTTAACATTCTCACTTTTGAACTTTTCAAAGCATTTGTGGCTTAAGAACATCTAAATTTATATTGGACATGGACACATCTGAATACTGAATTGGTATAAAAAGAGAGAATCTGATACGGTTTTTTTCAAATTTCGTCTACCGATGATCAACTAATCCTTTTCGCTATTAAAATTAGTTTAATATGGGTTCATTTTGGTTATGCTGTCAATTGAACAGATCAAAATTCCATGATTTAAATAATGCTGCTGTAATTTAAAATGGGTAATCGAAGCTTTGATAAACTAACCTTCCATACAAATGCATTCATTTGATTGGAAATAAGTACAATTTGCAAAACAATTTAAATGACCGGCCGGAAAAAGCGGGTAAAAAATTGGAAAGAAAATAAATTTATGTGGTTAGCAAAAGACTTTCTTTGACCAGTTGAAAATAATTTTCTCTTAAGCAATTATGTTGATTATACGCTTAGTTAAACACAGGTTATATAAACTTATCCAACTTATATGAACTTACTTAAACCAATAGAATTTAATATAGTTCAACATATAACGTTTCATCAATAGGAAATTGTTTTGTTGAATAAGAGAAGAAACATAAGAAAACATTCTAATTTACTATTCATAAAGATGAAAACGATATCAAGTTACAAGAACTAGGTAGAATTCGCGCAATTAAAACTTCTATTTAATAAATCATACAATTGATTTTCCAAGTGGAAACTTGAAGTTGAAAAACAACAACTTAAATTTTGTTCCAACACTCTGTCAGAATCCAAACAAGCAACCGTTTGAACAACAATTCTCTTCTGAACCAACAAAGTTTCAAAAATATAAACAATTTGTTGTTTGCTTTCATTGGGTATTTTTGTTAAAAGTGTGTTTGTCCGTCGTTTCGTTAAATGTGCAGTATAATGGCATTGTTAAAGTCTTTTTTTATTGCCCAGTCTTTGATTAAATTGACTCATTTCACTACCGTAACTAAATTTTCATTTTTACATACTCAGGAAAAAAATTGTTTCAGGTTTCCCCAAAAAGAAACGTTTATCGGTCCTTCTTTTACATTTTATATTTCATAAATTTTATTGTAATACTAGTACAATTCGGTCATAGTTTACTAGTCACCTCAAGATTATATTTTGTTCGATCTATATTTTACGGTGTTCTTATCTCGTTTTTTATAGTAACAGGAATGTTTATAAGAGGACTACATTGTCATCAGAACGAATTTTGTTCTGTGCTAAACATCTTATCTGAGAACCCAAATGGTCTGTTTGGTCAATTGTTCAAAAATTCTTACACTCGCTATTACCATCAAAAGGATACAAAGTTGTTGGTTTTAATTTGGTTAACCTTGTTAGCGCTGGTGCTATACTGGTGTGTATTTTTTCCTGCTGTAGATATAATATTAATAATCGAAAGTCGAAGTCATCAAAACTATTGTATGATTACTTGGAGTGATGTGTATAATCTTATTATGGTTTTACTCAGACTTCCAACATATATTGTAGCATTTACTATAATGTCGTTAGTTGAAACTATATGGTTTATTGTTGTATCGCAGCTTGAAAAAGATTTAAAAACTTTCCGCTTATTGCAACTTAGTATCGATCCTAACGATAGGTGTTGCTTTTATAAAACCTTTTATCGCCAAATCCAATTGCTTGTAGGTTTGGCCAATGAATGTTTTCAAACGCAGTTTTGACCAGTGGTAGAGTTTTTAGGTGCTGTAAACACTATCGGTCTTATATTCACATTTGCAAGCCAGCCATTGTATAATTCATCCAAGGTTTTGAGCCAAATGAAGGTTTTGGTAAATAAGAAAGATCAGAAAAAATGGTTTCGAAAATTTGTCAAAAGTTGTCCTACTGTTTTACTGAAAGTGGGAAATTTTCATAAAATAGATCGAGAGCGAGCCCCTAGCTTGCTTCGATTCATTTTGCAGCGTACAGTTTTTCTGTTGTTAAAAAGTAAGAAAAGTTCAGTCAATTGGATGTATTAGAGTTATTCAAGCACATAAGAGACGTGTTTAAAATTTATGAACAACGTTATTGCGGATTTGACTAATCGATAAATCCTGAAAAAATGTATATAAGTTTGAAAGTCATAAAATATATTTTCAAATTTTGATGTTGCTGAATTATAAGTATATTACAATGTCGAAAAGAAACTCAGTTTACTGAAACATGAAAACGATTAAATACATTGACAATAATAGTAATTATAAAACCAGGAATTTCAAATTTAGGACAAAATTATTACGATATTTTAATGGTTTAAACGTAGAAAGGTAAATTATTGGGAAGTCACATAATTTGAGCATTTAAAAGTTCTTTTACAAATTTAACTCATTAATTCAGATTATTATTTTCTAATCAAAATTGTCTATTACACCATTAAACTAAATTCCAATTTTCTGCTTATTCATTTTCAACGACGTCCTGTCATCTTTCATTATGTCAGAATATCTCCTATGTATAATTTAGGCTTTCATCACTTTTCACATTAACTTTCATCCATCAGTAAATACATTTCTTTGTGAGTCTACATGGGGTGAAATATTAACTAGCAACGTTTTTTACCCACTGAAGGTGTCCTGTTTTAAAGTTTTGTCCTCTTCACATTTTTGGCTTAATTTATGCCCTTATTCGTTGTAAATTACATAATATTTAAGCAAATTGTAAATGAAGTAGAATAACACATTGATTAATGTAATTACAATTTCGTGTGTTCTGTTAGTACCGAGATTTTATGATGCTACAAGTTTGCATAAGACTTTATTTGTGTACAAATTTGATACCCCTAAATATCAAAATATAGATGAATAAGAGCTGATTCCTGTCTCGAATTCAGCAAACATTCAATAGGATAAGCAATGATATGTTCGAAATTATTTGTTTAGCATAAATTTAATTTTGTTTTATACGTTAATACATGCTTCATAAGAAAATATGAGTGGTGGATGGATGTACCAATTATGGATTTGATATAAAAGGATGTGTATTAGGTTTTAAGTGAAACGTGCAGAAGATGTAACAGTAAAAACTAACAAATTGATAAGCACTTATATATTTTTTTAATTAAAATTGTATTTTGTTTTACATTTTGCTGGACTTTGAAGTGGCCTAAACTTTATTTATTTTGAAGCATTGCCGACAACTCAAGTTTGCATTATTATCAAGCCTACCACTAAGCTTCTTCATATAAAAAAACTCCATCTAAATTTATGCTGTGAGTCTTATTTCGGCACCGAGAGGCTATATTTCGTCCACTAGTTCTAATAGTTGTTAAACAACTTTCTCAAACAATATTTTATACTTGTAGGTAGGGCGCTCAAAGTGCTTTCTGTGATTAGTTTTACTAGTAAAGTTTTGGAAAATGGTAAAAGTTTTATCATTATAATTATTTTACTTGATGTTAAGATGTCGACAAATATATATGATTGATTGCTGTCCTAATCTTGTGCCCGCCCATTTTTTCTTCAACAACTTGCATGCATGCAATTTTCTCAAATTTCCTTCAACTTGAAAACACACAAAGTAATTGCACAAATTGAAAATCTTGAGTAAATTTCGTGCCAAAGAGAATGAATTCCCATTTTCTATTGTCTAGACTACTTATAATGTTTCGTTTTTGGCAGTCATTTTGTAGTTTTTTTCTCCTTGGTACAGTTTTACTTGTTTGCTTTATCTTACCTTTAGTTTGCAAAAGTTGCTATGATTTCACTTTGCGTTTCGTATCAGTTGAGTCAAGCAATTAAACGTAAATGTTTCAAATGCGGCAACAATAATTTTCATGTTATTGATGTAATTACCAAATTAACTTCCTTGCACGCTTTCGAAGAAAGTTTTTACTGAAAAAAGGAATCCATTTCAGATTATGTTATATTAATATTTTGACTAAGTGTAAAAAATGCACAAAATAAATTCCTGAGGTAAACATAAACAAAATAAATATTAAGTCCGTAAAGTTTCAAAAAATTTAGTTAACTTTGTATTATTTAATATTTTTGCTTGTTGTTGCTTAAATAAATGATTTTTTTGATGAACTTACTTTCTACAATACAAAACCATTTTTATGCGTTTACATAGAAACCTGTTTTCAGTTTTAAATGACAAACCGTTTTTTTCGATCCTAACGCCGAAATGTGCATTTTGATTTTCATAACCCAATGTTGGTCTCCATTTTTCCGTAATATTTTCTATTGTTTTAAAACTTTGCCTGGTACTTCGTGTATTTTTCGGTAGACAAACTTGCAAATTTCGGCAACTGGTAGAACAAAAATTAAAACTTGCTGCTTAATTGTGCTTTTTAGTATATCTAAAACGTGCAAGTAATTTCGTAATGTTAGAACCAGCCGTACAAACGTTACTAAACGTGAAGACGTATACAAACAAACGTATGTACAAACAAGCATTATATAATTTGTTTAGAGTTCCTGGAAGTACTTTTTACGCTTGAAACACCAACATCAAAGAAATTTCAAAAATTAGCTGCAAGTAAATATTTGAAGCCAAGATCGTCCAGATAAAAACTATGGATTGTCCTTGAACTACGTAAAGGTTAAATAGATAAATAAAAAGTTATGCAGTTTATAGTGCATGACTTTACTATTACAATGCATAAATTATTAAATAACATAAACGCGTTAAATTTTCCACGAAACAGTGGTAGCATGTTTTAAGCTAGCTTTTATTCTGATGCCGAATTCCCGTGTGCATCGAGTTCTTTTTGTGAATTAAGTATGCGAATACTTACAAAGACTTTAAAAACGTAATTTGCATTAAATAAACAACACAAGCTTCGAATTCTCAACCATGCATTCTTGTCTTCGAAAAACCTTCATTGCTTTATTTATCCTTGGAAACCGTATAGTGGATTACCAGCATTAAATAAGTAGACTGTATAATGATCAAAAGAACAAAAACATAGTAGTAATTTCATAGCACATCCGATCATCTTTCTGCTTGTTTTGTTTTATACTTTCATGACTCAAAAATGCAAGCATTGAAAAAATTAAGTAAAAAAGAATAAAAAAAGACGCTAGGCTGTAGCGTTTCTTTTTTCAGTCTATCTCAAATTATAGTTGTAAGGAATTTTTCATAGTGAAAGCAGTGGTATTATAACTTATGATTGTTTTCAGACTTGAACAGTAAAAACTCAGCTCTTATCATATCTACAGCCAAAACTCGTGAAAATATAAATTTTATAGAACTACAGTACAGGCCTACGACAACGAGGCTGCGTAGCATTATTCCTTTGATAAAAAGTAATGATGTTATTAAACTACCCATTCACTTTATTCGTTGTACTTTATGATGCACATCTTACAGCAACCGTGTCGCGTAGCTATATGCTTCGGTTTAGCAATACTTTTTACAATAGCAGAGAGGTATGGGTACAAACTTCAATGAAAAAATCCAAGTATACTAACAATCTTATGGAGTAAAATGTCAAAAATAAACGTTGCAGAAAGACATATGCTTTTGAGATTTCTATTGAAACAATTTGGAATAAAAAGCAAAATGTGGAATTGAAACAAAATTCAAAAAGATTTAATCAACTTTTTAATGTCACTTGGTACGATAAATTAAAATGACGTCATGAAAACCTCTTATCTATTAAAATCGTTCAGACTTAAGTTAAAAACAAACTATTATAATTTTTAAATGGATTCACAATTATCTCACTTGACAGATGAGAGACACGCCAGCAATGGTATCAAATTCAACACAACGTATCTTCTCACGTACATACATCATCATGAAGAGACGAATTTAGTGTATGTCATGCATTATTGTATTGAGCAAACGAAAATCCGACAAGGGTGAAGTGTTGACATTACAAGACAGGGATATTTAAAATTGACACAAGGGAGATCGTTAATTAACACTGCTGTCCTGATGCGAAAACTGTGTGGGAGCATCAGAAAATCTGGTACACTAAAGTGGAAAATAAAAATATACGGGAATAACGACAACGACGCTCTTAAGCACAGCTTCTGAAGTAAATAAATGACAAGAAGTGTGTAAGCAATGCTAAAAGTAATTATCCGACTTCCCCTTTTTCAGTTGTCTACTTTGCACTTCAAGTTGAGTGTCATTCTCACACAAAATCTTCTTACACCAAAAATCACTAGCTTCCTTGTTCACTCTTTTGCTTAAGAGAAAGTAAATTCCATTTCCTCATTTCGTAAGTCAAACAAAGGAAAAGTTTTAACGAAACAAGTTCTTTATATTTGCACTCTGCAAATAAGATGATATTTTTGGGCCTATGTATGGCATACAGTTAACTATACAAAAACTAGTGCGCGTACACGCTGTAAATGCTGAAATTTTCATAGGTTTCTTATTTTGCTACTATTCATCGTGATCAATTCATCTTATTACCCTTAAAAGTATCAAAAATAGTACTATGGGGGATTAGCAATGCTAAATAAACCTAAAATCATCCAATCTCAGGGGGATTTAAAATGAGTGGAAAACAGTTTTAATCTAACTAGTTTTTTATTGACAATTTATGGCTTGAAAAAATTTCAAATGTCAGTAAAATTAAATTTTATATAAGATGAAAGTTTAATAAAAGGGTGTTTTAAACACAATGGATGCAGTATAATTAGGATCAAACACAAATGGAAAAGAAATAAGGAAACGTATAAAATTAGTTCCTGCTTTTTCATCAAATACAATGATCATTATTTTATAAACGCCGTCAATGAAGTTTCATTGACATTAACATTGATTTTTTTCCCGGCAGAAAACAAAAGGGTTGTGGAAAACTTTTGATTCTACTATATTTTATTCCAGACGGTCTTTCATAAGTTCCATCAGAAATTTCTAGACGTTTCAAAGGAAGCATTTGCACCAAAGGTTATAAAACTATTTAAAAGGTTGTCTGATGTTGCAGAGCAAGTTACACAAAGAATTTCTAAAAAATAACAAATGCGAGGTCGACTTAAAAGGTCTAAAAGAACGCAAATTTAATTCTTGAAGAACACCCAAAGAAGCATAACAATTTCACAGTAGATATTCTGCGGCTGTAGCAGACAACTAAACAAACAAAACTGAAAATAAATTTAAGGAAAAATTCTTTACCCTATTGGCAAGTTAACACGTCAGTATAATTATAGCTTTATTAAGTATCTCATTTTCTGTTTTGGTTGCTGGGTTTTAAAGTAGCCAAGAGAAATTTTAATGTAAAAATCGTTTTGAAAAAATAGTTTGATTACTTCCATCGTCTAAAACTATTAATATCAAAAACTGATCTAAAGTGTTTGTTTGTTATATTTCTTTCAAAATGAGACTTCGTCTCTAAATGTAAAAGTGATATTTCTAAAATAAAATGAAATACAGTCATGGATAAATTGCAAAGCAAAGACTGATCACCACCCCTTTTCTTCGTTCCTTGCTCTTAATAGAAATACAACGTTAGCTGTTCTCTAACCTGACCGCTTTTACTTTTTATCTTGTTTCTATCCCGCCCCACCGCGAATTTCCTTCCTGAACCTTTCAATTATGTTCAGCGTTCCAACTTACATGTAGTAGTAGGAGTTGTAAAGTAAGTTATTCTAAAATGTGTATATTTTTCAAGTGGATTGTTAGCTTAGTTTAGCGACCCTTCCTTCCTCTTTTCCTTGAGATCTCTTCACTCCTCAGCACTTTCAAATGGCTTTGTATGAAGAAAGATGTGTTTTCTTGGTGAAAGTAGAGATGATGTAGAATGTTTAGACAAGGGCGGTAAAAGATTATTTGTATCGATTTATTCACTTTATAACTAGTAATACGAACTCAGAAACATCGAAGTCAAGCATATTTTGAAGGAACACATAAACGTGTCAAACCACAGCTCAACATATACAAAAGTTATTATTAGAGAAACCATATGTTTCAATATTGTGATAGATTTCAGTACTAGAAACTAAAATATGGTCTCACATATTCGAATAACCTAAGATATCGCATTAAACGAAGAAAAAAGTCATACTGACATAATGTGTAGTCATTTAGCAAAATAACTCAAACTTAAGTTTAAAGATTTTGAAAAGAAATATTATACAAAAAATGGCAAATTTAACAAAGGTATTGTACATTTGATATTTAAAAAAAATTAGTTTTCTTGTAGTTGTTTTTGAATTTATTTTGCAGAATGTCTTTGTAATATAACTGTATTTCAACAAAAATTTCTTAAGTAATCAGAGTATTTCATTCCGCCCTCTTGTGCAAAATTAAGCACACACTATAATGCTGATGAAATAAATTTTCTCTGATGACTTTTAGTTTATTTTGGTGAATGAACAAACGAAACTTACCTGGCTTAACTTGAGCTTTTGAGTATGCCTAGCCTTCAAACTCCTAAATCCCCGAACAGAAGTTATTGTGAGAAACATAGTTTTGCATTATGGTAATGGAAAAAGCTTGTTTCATTTCTCAAGTTGACTGATCCTTGAACTCTGACGTAAATTTGAGGGGTTGTTGTGCGTATCAGGGTTATTTAGGTTTGTAGAGAACGTGCGAATGAAACAACCTTAAAGTATAACTGATAGGTGATCAGGAAAAACTGAAAAAAATTACGCACAAGTGAAACATTTTCTGGAGTGTTGTAGTATGCATACAAAAATGTTTATATATTTTTTTAAATAAAACTACAACGTTTTCTACTTTTTTACCAATTGGCTGAGAGTAGAAAACGGGTCAAGCAAAAAAGTTAATATACATATAATTTAATAAAATTCAATCTCTTTAACCATAAAATGAATGACACATACATTTTGTTGTCAGACTTTTGTGCATTTACTTTATGTCAAATTGCAAAACAGATGAATAAAGTAACATTGCAGAGAAATACAAACTCAAAGAACCTACGCATATTATGCTCAAATATATTTATTTTATTAAGTATAAATTCCACTTTTACGCAGAAGACCTTTTCAATGCAGCTAGAACAGTTTACTTAAAATATGAAATTTCACACTTGAATCGCTAAGCTGCTCTAAATTCCGAAAAACTCATTTCAAAAAGGCTGAAGCTTTGAAGAAATAAATCGTCTAGAAACTCTTTGACAATAATGGTTGTTGAAAGAGAAAGGAAAAGGGTGACGAAAACAAAGATGTCTACAAAACGGCAGTTCAGCGGAAATACAAGTATACAGAGAAAGGTATATTTCAGAGATTCTGCCTTTGATAATGACAACAAAAGGAAAAGGATTTCAAAGAAAAGTAGTTTCAAATGAGAGGAATAGAAACGACTATTATGGAAATTTTGTATGATTTTAATAAAAGCTGCGTATATATTCATTAAGAAGCTAAATTTTACTGAAAGTAATCTGAAAATTGTAATCTAAGCCAAGCATCATTTTACAAACAAAGTTGAATTTGTATTAAAACATTGGAAACGGAACAACTCCAGCTCTGCTCTGCTCTCCTGCTCTCTCTGTTTGGTAAACAAATAATTGGCTATGGACTATAGACTTGAAATTTTGGCCCATGGTTGCCCTTATCGAGGGCTACCTCAGGGCAAAATATTTTGCCCCTGACCCCACGCGTTTCGGAGCAGGGTGGCAACCAAATTTTCAAAAATAGCAACTGGTTTGGCCCGTATCTCCATCATTTATTATTCGATTTTGGTAACCAAGG
>JAQIWN010001984.1:0-17742 GCA_034699025.1 Entomobrya cf. arborea Gr-Col-00668
GCACACACGTGGTTGTCCCATCTTTCTACCTACTTGATAGGCAACACAAAACATGCACGTTATTAGTTCCCCAGGCCATAATATGCATGTTGATCCCATGTGTATACACACATAGTATTTATCCTTTCACCCAAAAAAAAAAATATCTTGACATCCGATGCTATGAAATGAGCATCCGCATAGGAATCCGCCGTTTGGTACAAAATTATCTGCTTTATTTCTACTCCTCCTCCACCACCACCACTGCAATGCTGCCTTATTGCACAGAAAAAAAGGAGTAGTGAAAGTATTCCATCCGTTTACCCATAAAATTCCAGCCGTGATCATGACATGACTGCCCCGATAATTGTTACGAAAACGGTATTTATCGGTTACACATTAGTAACGGTATGTTACCTCTGCGCCCTGCCTTTTCTATTCCGTTGATCTTTTCCATCCCAAATTGCCAGCATATATGGCATCATCATCAAATCATTACACGCAGCAAAACACTACGAATTCCCTTGTCCCCTTTGCCTTAATTGCTACTAGAGCAATAGTGCTCAAACGAACGTGGTGGTGATGAGTGGTGAAATTTATTTTGTGATTCTACGTGGCTAACCGCAAGTTACAGTCTCAAAGCACCACCGCACCACAATCAACGTAAACAAATACGAGGAACCCAACCAGACAGATAATTTACCAAAAAAGAAACTCTTTTCTTCTGGCAAACCACTTGCTCCACTACAAAAAAAAGAGAAAATTCGGAAAATATATAAATTAGTTTGAAGCTCACCAAGTGATCTGACTGAAAGCATTGCAATTTCTTTTTCCGTACTTTCACTTACAACTTTGTGTCCTACTTTTTCTACTGTTGCAATTTCCCCGTTTCGCAATGGTGTTAGTAGATTAAACTCGAAATATAACAGAAAGAGTGTTTCCCAACTTGACATGTCCGCGCAGCGAAAAAAAATTAACTTGTGATAAGATGACGAAACATACTTAACACAATACTTTCAAGAATCAAAGCGTGTTCCATAATATAAAAAAGTAGATGCACCTTTCAAAAAAATACTCCAGTCTAAAGACAGATATAGAAGAAGAAAACATCTTTCCTGCTTCTAAAAAATTATATGCTTTATATCACATGTATCTAGATCATGTTAACAATGCAGAGTAAGATGACTGAAAGAGTGAAATCCTAATCGAATTTTCTACAAAACTGACCTTGTCACTTGGAAAGCTTAGTTTGAAATTGGAGAAAACACTTCTCCAGCCGACACACATTCAAATTTGCGTATCATTTCAGCAAAGAAGACACGACAAGATTCCTCCACGTGATGCTATGGACCAAACTACTCAGGAAAAATTGTGCCTTGTACATATCCTTTTGGCTTGCTTTGCTTTGTTGGTAGATCCCAATAATTGATGCTCACCCACCCACCACTACCAAGCTCCGCTATGAATATTAAGTGTATAATATTAAGTTAGCAGCATCGCATATCCTCCTCCTACTCCTCTTCTCATCCAATTCCCCTCTTGTTTCACGATTCATTGCAGAAGGACTATATGCTCGAGACTACAATAAAATTATCATTCATCCTGAAAAACTAATTTAATTCCATGCGGGTTCTCTTTTCATTTTCCTCTTCCAGTCAGTATCATCATTTTCACCATCATATCATCTCATGATTCTATTATAAAAAGTAGAGGAAATCATATCATGCCGTGTTATTAAATCCTTTTTTGTATATAAGCTACAACAAAGACTGCTCCACCGTGAGTAACTCATTTTATTGGCAGTTTCCAGTAAAAGATATTTGATTTCGAAATTTTCACCCTACCAACTTTGCCATGTTCTTTATGCATTTTGCACAGACACGATATTATTAAAACCAATTCACATTACTCGTTTATTTTCCATAGTATCGGTTAAAACTAAAACTAAATACTAGTTCATGTACACCTCTTCCAGTTTCAAATTACACGACACCTTCCCGTGTTCAATGTATTGTATTTTTTTAAGTATGGTGTTTTTAAAGGTTGCATTATTGCACCTAGTTACATCCGTATATTATTGTGGGACCAAAATTGCCAACAAATTTTTCCTCTATAAATCCTTTCTACTGTGATTCTACCATATTATAAAGAGTACCATGATCATTATTTCCAGCAGAGAGAAATAATAGTTTAACATGAGTAGTAACTCTAGGGCTTTAGTCCATTAGCATAAAAATTTAAAGATCATGCCACGTTTTCTGTTCATCCCGGAAAATAAATGGTAGTAGGCCACCACACTGCACTGCTTCATCTTGACCTGGTTTGCTCTGGAAATATCGTTGGTTAGAAAAGAAGACCAGAGAAAAATTATTGTTATTGTCACAATGCAAATACACATTGATACCGGGAAATGGACTTCATAAATCAGACTGGATACCATCACAAAAGCAGAAACTACTTTTTGTAACTCAATTGCATAGACATTCCTACAAACTATACACATACGTATACAAATATACCCAAACGATCAAAAACTGTAGAAGAACAAGTGAGTTAAAATAAAGTAGTTCGTTCTCAATTGTTACAATTACATAGATACTTATACACTCTCATATGTGCAGTGGAGAAGACTGTATAAATGAATATTTATTCGTCGTTTCAAATCGTTTACGTCCCCATATTGTTTTTTTACTACCAACTTAAAATCCCATAATAATAGCATGATTTCCTATGAAAAGCAAACCCGAAAAGAGAAAACCTCTCTACTTACAAAATGGGTTATGCTTCAAGTATCCAAAATTCTACGACGGAATTCAAAAATGTCAGAATTTAAAAATAAATACATCAGAGTTAAAGTTTGTAAGTTATTTTGAATTGCTTGAAAAACACTTGAACTATGCCGACCTTTGTCCGATTTGCTATACCCCAAAAAAATGTAAGGAACTCCCTCGATATCGTACTTTAGTCAATATACTAGATTTTTATAGCGATACAGTCATAAAAAAACCCTCTGTCGCCTGAGTCCTCATGACTATGACTGTAGTATTTGATTTAACGTACTATGTGATCAAAGTACCACTGAAAGATATTATCATTACCAATAAATAGATTCAATGAAGAGAAACATACATGTATAAAATGTACTCTCTAGTGACTACTCCACTCATATTTATTCGCCATTTCACACATTATTGTGAAAAAAAATTTACGAAGAGACGGAAACCCTTTCTTTTAACGTCATTCCCATGTTTTTTATGAGCGTAGACGGCGGCGTAGAATACGATAATAATAGGTAGTAAATCTGCATGCGTGACCAACTGCTGTGAAGATGGGTGCATTCCATTTCCACTTTTAGGACTAAATGGACAATACCTAATGAGCTCATCGTGTGGTTGTATCACATGTATTTTTAAAAATGGATTGCATCATCGCAGTTTACAATGTAGTGTCATTTGATATTGTACATAACAATAGTACATGCTGGTTCACAATGCATGGGAAAAATCCAAGTTGGCTGGATATAGAGTGACGCAGGTGGTGATGGTGGTAGCGATATTCCAAAAAGGTAGTTTTTTTTCTTCCATGCAGTTTTAATATGTCAATGCGTCACTCAATTTGTATTGCAGATTCAGATTCACGCTCTATTTTACAAAGAAAATGACATACTACTAAATATTGATGTGGATTTTCGGATTTGTACCCATTGCATGCATTTACACATGAGTGGTCATGGTGAGGTGACAGATGGTTCGAAAAAGAATTTTTCCAATAACGTTGAAACAACGAACTCACATTTAAATGCATTTCAGGAGGAGATTCCTCCAAAACCAAAACCAACTGTTTTGTATTTTAGGATTACATCAATTCACTTACTTATCGTAATACAACTGAAAGTTCATTTTATAAATATATGTTTGGAAATTTTAATGTGTTTAAGGTTACAGAAGAGATGAGAATGGAGATTTTTTATGCGTTATTTAAAAGTTCGCGACAAGTTTGTGTAGTGTAATGTTTTATGCATTTTTCCCCTTTCAAAAAATGTTCTTCAACATGATATAGATGACCCAACCAATTTATTGCTGATAAAATTGAACGAACATTTTCTATCTCGTATAATTTACAATGGAACATGGAACAATTTTTTTGGAGTCGCTTACGCACACGACACGACAAGACAAGACACGCTTTACCCCTAACAAATTTGCCTCGATTCTGTTTTTTTAAATTATTTTTCAGGAAGTTGGAAGTAGGATTCTCTTTTGCTCTACATTGTACATTTTCGTTTGCTAAATAAATCATGAATGCTTTTTTACAGCTGCTCTATTAATGCAAAACAGAATGGCAGTAAAAATTGACATAAAATCGAATTTCACATAAAAAAAAATAGTAGCAGGCTCAATAACTAAATAGTTTTCCAAAATACTTAAAATGTTACTTGCATTGTATTCCCGACAGACATGACATAGATATTTGGATGGAACATAAAAACAGTTACGATGATAATGACATTTGGATCCAATTGAAATTTCGGAATGCATATCATGTTATTTCGGAAGGAGAACACGAACACGTGTAATTAAATTGCCTTATCATAGCTAGCGATACATTTTTGATTACTTGTTTGTTTTTCCGCTTATAAAAGCACTTCCGTCTTTAACTTTCTTTACAAAACTACAAGGTCTTTTCCTGATAGCACTTGCATCAATTTGCGTTGTTGGACAAGTATTCGCAGATGTTTTCCATTAAAAGATCAACAAAAAAGTATTAACTCCACTTTCCTATTTGCTACAGTTCTTTACACTACACTGTTTGTGTATTTTTCTTGTTTGTTGGACAAAGAAGTCCGGTATTTTCAAGCAAAGTTTACTTTCTAAATCAAATCAATGATTTTAAGCTTTTTATTTTGTGTGTCTATCAATTTTGTTCAAGTTTCTTTTGAAGTACCAGAAGAACTTGTTCAAAAAATTAAAGTGGCTTGCTTTACTACAAAACTTGAGCTACTTATCATGCAGTTTGTTTTGCTCTACTAAAAATGTCTTCCTCATTTCTACTGACTACACTAAGCTACGGAATCTCATGGATATTTCTTGAGGGAAAACATAATATTTCAATACTTTTCATACATATCTTTCAAAAGCTCACACACTTTAGAAGGAAAGATTGATGGGTTTAAAAAGTGTGTTTTAAAAAAGCCGTAAAATTTAGTTGAATGGTGATGGTGAAGGCCAAGCTTGTCCCAGTTTTCTACAGATTTCTGGAGTGTAGCTAAACAAAGCAAAGAAAAAGATGAACAGTTTCCTGCCTCTCTGGGTTTTTGAGTGTTGTTACTGCGGTGGTAGCGGTACTACTTGTGCACACAAACCACACAATATATAAATACACACAGATGTAAAAGTAAAATTTGCTATGGTGGTGGTTTGGTTTAAATCAGAAAATAAGAGAAAAGGAAGTTGGAAATGTTTTCCATTCATTATCATCGTCCTACACTTCTTAAGACCTTACACGACTCATAAAGAACAAGAAGGAAGATGAACAACTTGAGATTTTCAAACAAGTAAAATGTAAATGCGTCGCTGTCGCTGTTATACTAAATCCTTTTAGTAGCTTTCTCCTTCATTTTATTCATGTCAGATGAGTTAGTTAGAAGGTAATAACAATAATATACGTAATATAGTTCAAAACTTTTTTTAGTGACAAGGAAGTATTGAACGCATTACAAAACAGAAGACACAGAATACATCGGTCTCTTTACCCTTTTGATTTTCAAAAACATGTTGGTAAATGCCAAAAAGAGATCATATTTCATGACGACAAGCTCCGTTTTAAAATTGGGATGTAAAGGAAGAAAAAAAGAGTTGTCACAAGACAAGACACAGGAAGCGAAATAGCTCTATTAAAAATAATGTTTTCAAATAGGCTATAAACATGAGAATTACTACCACATGATTTTTTCCACCATTTCATTTTCATCATACCACCTTCCTTGTAAAAAAAACATCTGAAACATTTAGATGACCGATTAGAACTGTGGACCACACATTTGGAATTTTTTGACATTTCGTTGACTCACTATATTGATTAAGATGAATATTGTGAAAATGATCTTAACAGTCTTACTTACTAACACGACATGACATACACATTTGTAAAAGAGGTATAAAATACAGAAACACACACACTCGTACTTCAATAGATCTGTTTTGGTGCTACCGTCGTCCGCGTCCCTTCTTAGTTTTCGTAAATTTTTGACGAAGAAAAAGGGTTGACATCATCTCAGACATAAATTTTCCCAGAGAGAAAGTCACAACCACTCATATTTTCACTTAATGTCCGAGAAATTCGCAACAGCTAACCTTCCTCTTTTTCAGTTTAAGTTCAGGAAGAAAAGTCCTCTGTCCTGTCCTTTTCTCGTGAAATGTTTAGAAAAGTAGACCACACAAAGAGACAACACATTTTAGTGACAAAAAGAGGCCAAAAAACAAAACTCAGCTTACACACACCATTTCCTAAAGTATCATGTTTTCCTTCCCAGCATACACAACAGAGAGTGAATGAGTATTGTATATATAATGCGGTGACTGGTGACAGTAGCACATTATCTCATTCGTCTTAATTTAGGGCGTCACACGAGCACTACATCACATCTTCCCATCACATCAGCCTTTTAGTATATATTTCCCTTGCTATATTTTTTATTTCATTTTCTGGAGCAAGCCTGCTACATATAATATATACCCCAACAGATATATATATTTTTCATACGTCTAAATAATTTAAGTTATGTATTTCATTGTCCACAACGCCACAGTGCCAATGCAGTAATACCCACCCAATTTTTTTTTCATGTCATTTTTTTCTGATCAAGCTTGATAGATAGATAAACTCACTTTACTCATATTTTCCCGTCATCCTTTATTTTGATGATGACCCTATTCGCAAAAAGCTGTGGTGAATAAAAAGCGTTGACTTTTGTGAACTTACTGGTGATATATCTGTGATACATCTATCATAATACTCCAGCTTAAAAAAGGAACTTCATATTAAAACGACCATGTGTGCAGGGACGACGGCGAGATGGGAGGAGCTCCAGCATCTATTTATTTCAGACAGTGGATCTCTGTTGATGATGAGAATGAAGATGATCTGGGCAAACAGGAAACTTATATGGGAAGATACTAACATAAATATCCTCTGCTGCTGTTGTTGTGCAACCAACCTTAAAATTTGCAAATTCTCTACAGGGCAGGCACTCTCGGATGATCAAAAGAAGACTGAGCGAGCTCGTGACCACATTTTCCGGTTTAAATGGTCTCTCTTTTTGTGTACATTCATATGTGTCTATGTGGGGCTGATCTTTTTTTCTTTCTAGCTCAAAATATTTCATGTGAATCAAAAACTCATGTTATGTCATAATATACTATGCCATATACCATACGTACATTCATGTTTGTATGTTTGTTAGCAAATAAATCTTTTTCCATTAATGCCATATTGATGAAAAGCTTTTCAAAATCGATACATGTCCCAACCAAAATTCCAAATGAGTACTTATTCTTCTCTACTGCTACCTATGTAAATAGTAGAACTTGTATACTGCAAAATATACCCATACAAAGAATTACACCATACATCACGGTACAATTGTTTCTTGTTTTCCCACTCATTTTATATTACTTCAAAACTTATCTGAATAAAGCTTTGCTTGCGTTTTCGGCTAATAATCAAGTGAGTTCTCCCTCTCCTCGTTTAGCAATCCATCGAACAAATAATGAAAGCCAAAATATATAATCCTGAATGAAACCACCAGATTTATTTTACATATATGACCCATCATTTTACATACATGCATCACTGATAAAGAACTTTGAAAACATAGCCTTACATATTTGCCTACCTATACACCTATGTAAATTGTATGTACAATGCGCCAAAATAAGAATTCCACACGTTCCCATCACAAACTAAAAACCCGCCCACCTTTCAGCAGCTAACCCTGCCACCACCACTAGTTCATTATTAAAAACTGAATACACTAATTACTCTGCAAGTCTACACTAATTAGACAGTAGTACAATTTTACTTTTACACCAATAATTATTACTATTATTGATGCAACATTGTCTTATCTCTGTACATAATCCATATACATTAGCTATGGGCGGAAAGATTTTCTAGCATATCAAACGTTAGCGATTTACTCCTGAAATAAAAATATTTCTTAGAAAATAAAATAATAATCTATTTTCGGTAATATTTACTTTAATGAGAAAATATTGACTATAATTTACTTAATGTACATACATAAATTTAAAGAATAAGAAGTTATTTGGCTTGAAGCTTATTGAAAAAATATGTGTTTATATTCGCAATTCGTGTCCATTTAATCTACCTTCTTTTTTACCCGTCAAAAATAACAAATACTATTTACATTGCATGCTTATTATATTCTTTAATACTGATCCGGTCCGTTGTCCGTCCCTCGATTATCATCATCGATTAGATGATTAAGTTCATAAACATGCAACCTTCATGCCAAAAACATGGCCATTAACGGAAGCTTATAGCTTAAACCTGAGCAAAAATATACTTCACGCTTTTCTTCCTTCATTAAATTTACAGCTTACTTTACCGGAATAATATGCATGTACCTTTAGACTAGTATTATACATGTAATATTGGTTTCCAATATATTTGGCAAAGGCAGTGTTGAAAAAAAGAATAAACAAGGTGTACCACTTACTAAACTAACTAAAAGTGGCACATAATATTCTATCAAGTATTTTTTTCCTAAATTATTTAGACAATTCAAAAAGCATGCGTACACGTAACTAGCTGTTGCTAGAATACTTGTATTATGCAAGTATGGAATTTATGGGAAAATCTGTCAAACTAAACCACGTCACCAAGTTTGTGTAAAAATATTGGTTGTTGATTAAGGTAAAAAAAAGATATTTGGATTGGCTGGTTATACATGGCTATTTATAGATTCTTGATTGAATAGCAGAAAATAATCCAAATTGAACCATACAAGTTGTTTTGCATGAAATACCATTTTATATTACGTTTTATTATTTTTTGGTTTAAAAATGAATCTGACAATATGTCAAAAGGACACACACGGGCCAAATAAAAATGTCAAAAGTAATTTTGGATTATTGAAAGTAAATTATGTATGATATTCGTCGTAGAAAGTAAAATTATTATTCAATTGAATGTTTTTGAGAGGAAAAATGCTAGGAAAGAAATACGTAATGTATAGGTAGAAAAAATTGGTAATAAGGAGGAAAGAACTATACATTCTCTATTTTCGTGGGAAACTAGTCAATTTTATAGTATGTCCACAAATTATACTTATCGGTTGTTTGATGACAGCTTTGTTTGTATTTCATGTTAATTCTCTCAAAGGAATTTCTAAATGTGTACATTAGCACGTTCTTGTGAACTCATCAAATGCCTACATACCTCACCTGTATAACAGTTAGTGGTTATACCCTAGAACCAAGCAAAAAGAATACAAGATGAGTTATGTAAATAACTTTTGAATCTGAAAATCCAAAAGCTAAGTAGTAAAAGTTTTGTTACTTTACAAAGTTGTCATGTCTGAATATTTTTTGCGTGCATAAGCATTTCTCTCTCTTTCTGAATCCAGACACTTATTTATGTACACATATAACTTTTTATAAATAGGTTAAAAACTTTGTACAATTTTGCATACCATTGGAATTCCTTGAACTCTATTCCTTGTCGATTTCAAATTAAGTTCACGTTTCATGGTCAGCATTGAGAATTTTAAAAACGCTTTACAATCTTTAGTATTTCGTTACTTATTTCTTTCTCATTAAAAACTTAGAATTTGGCTAGCATCGATATTTATTTATCCATACTTTCAGGAAAAAAGTCAAGCAGCGTCAGAAAAAAAGGTGTTTTCATAAAAAAAACTCGTCCACCATTAAATTAAACCTATAAAATATTTTAAAATGGATTCCTTCATACGTTCTTCCAATACATTTTTTACGCACACGAAATGTAAAGAAGGTGTGTTTTTTACGTAGTGCGTGTCCTAAGAAAATGAATTCTTAACCACATTAAAATGCATAAATATTCAATGAACGTGAGTGCGATACATGAATAACATATATGTGTAGATGGAGCAAAAGGAGACATCGCCTCTTTATCAACAATGACAACACAAATGTTACTTCTGGAGAGAAACAATAGACTTGTATGTAGTGTATCACCATCACCACTACCACTTTACATGTTTATTTTCGCCTTCGCAAGTCGTGTGCTGTTGAAACATTTTTTTTATCAATAAAAGTGGAGACGGCGCCAGAAAATGCAAATTGCTTTATATATTAATATACTATTTCGTATGGAGTAATTGAAAACAACGGATTGTCTTGTTCAATTTTCTTGCAAACTAAATACCTGAAAATTATGTGCATAAAATATTATTCATATATGAAATGACGGAAGTAGTAGCGACGTACCTGATAACCTTTGTTTGGTCTGTCGCGTCGTCCATGTCTCTAGTTTCTACCACATTTTTAGACTAGAGTGACACCAAAATCACCATTTTGACAATAGAGGGACGGATAGGAATGCATTTAGTACAGAAATACTCCTACGCCTGTACTTCACTTGTATAAAAAAAATGTATAACAGAAGCAGCACAAAAAATATACACAAAAGTGCACATTTTCAACATGCTATACATATTACGTCACAGAAAGCTTGCATTGATTATTATTATGAGAAGGGTTGTGGTTTTTGTCGTGTAATGATGAATTGTAAAGTGCCATGGTTGACAAGTAAAGAATGGATATAATATTCAAGGCAAACTCTTTTTTTTCTTTAAAGTAAGCGTTTCATGTTGATTGTTGTTCTTGATAGATAAGGATGACATGACAGTTGACAGGTGTACCATCATCATCGTCAACAGCCTTCATGTTTGGCTTTTGTAGTGTTTACAATGCTCCTACCCTAGTAAACTGATAGGATAACTGATAAACGTTTTTGGAAGTGTTTTAAGGAAAGCCAAACCCAAAGTCAAAACTTTCTATATGTATTATTCAAAGTGTAATATGAGTATGTTTAGTAGTAAAGCTATTAATAAATAAAGTAGTTTACAAAGTGTTTAAATTGAGAGAAGCACGACAAGTTTGTTCATTTATTAGATTTTTCACCATAAGATATTTTCTCTATTTTTACGCACAAGAATAACTTTCGTGTGAAGTAGCCTTTTCCCTGTTTAGCTTTGTGTTACAATACATGTAGAATACCTAATGAACATCAACCATGACAGGAAAAATGGTGGTAGGTTGCAAATTTTTCTTGTGCTGTTCTATAATAATTAAATATTTACTTTCTGTCAGAAAGCTTATCGTACAAGAGTACAACTAGTAGTAACAGTTTACTAGGCTGTAACGCGTGAAGCACAAATCTCATAATAAAAACATTATAAAAGGCTATATGTTATTTACTGCGAAGAAGACTGAAAATAAAAATTTATTGTTATTTGGAAAACTTTTTGTAAAACTTTTAGAAGCCAAGTATACATCCAATTATGATCTACCAACAGTTATAAATTCGTATGTTAAATTTCCTTTTTTTTGAGGAGGGAGGATGCTGCAGTACAAAATGCTATTTCATGAATTTCCGCTCTACTTTATCCTTACATTCGATAGTACTTTTTTTGGCATGGAACGAGCATAACTGTTTCCTACATTATTAACCTAAAGTAGTATTATTAGGTTCTTAAATTACTAAAACTATAATAACTTTAAATGACTTGTCCAGAGTCCAGAATATTTTAGTATGGAATTTTTAGGGGACAACCCCATATTTTTTTTATAAATTACCCTTCTATATTTGCACCAAAAGTTGAAAATGTGTTTATAAATCGGGAAATCTCTTAATCAAATTGGAAGTTTTGATGTTTGGTCAACAAAAGTACTTTGCGAATGCATAAGATAAATTTTATGAATTTACTTGGTTACTTCTGAATTTGGTTTTATCTGTTATCGTAAACTTTACTTATAATTGGATGGATAAAAATAAAGGAAGGAAGGATGACGGATATGCATACATATTAAATAGTCGGTCAGTAAATAAACTGTATCGACTAATTTTGATTAAATATCAGCAAACCTTTACATTTTACATGGTAAAATTCCGGTATGACATAAATCCTTGAGATTTTGATGACTAAAGAATTTCTAAGGATTTACAAATCCTAATGCATTTACTGCGGAAGGAAATCAGAGAGTATCTTGTATGTTAAGAAAACATAATCATAAACTTTTTAGGCGTTCTACAAAACCCATTTAAGCAATATACTTTACCACAACATCAACTTAACATCAATTATGTAGAAATAATATATATCAGGATGACGCTACTCGGAAAATAACTTGTTAATTTACACCCGATCAAGATACAGTCCATAAAGTCATTAATTTCTCGATTATCTTACATCTCTAGCCAAGTCACATTTAACATTCATTTGACACAAATTTACAGTGATTGAAAAACGGTAAATTTACGCTTATACTTCCATTCTGCTCCCAAATGTTGAATGAAAGAAAAAGCCTGGCAATATAAGAAAGAATCAAGAGAAACGATATTTTTTTTAGCTTTCATTCCATCCTGCCATAACTTTTTGTGCTCACAAAACATTTCCTTCAACATTTCCCTTCATCATTTCCCTTTCATCCAACCAAAATACCTCGTCGAATGCTAATCAAACGAAGAAAATGAAAGCTCTGACAAACGACAGTTGTTGAACCATGACATTATACAATATATACTATATTATGTATACATTATACAATTCATTCCACATCCTCTGAATCCTCTCTCTTCAACAACAAACCCACATGATATAAATTTTGTCATTAAGTTTTATTTTATAAGCTTTGTCGTGTATGCTTACAAAACTTATTACAAAAGAAGAACTAGACAGTGCATGCACGACTTGTTCCACAAAATAAAAAGAAAATCATTTTACTGATCAGTGCACCATCCTGATCATTTACACAAAAACACTTTCTGGCATATCCCTATTTTCTTGGAAACTTGCTAGCTCATCACATTTTTCCTCAATATTTCTCTTACATTTTGCTTGAATATCTGCCACAATCACAAGACTTGCAAAAAAATTGCAATATCTAACAACTGGTCATTGTATGATGCCAAGGTAATATTCCCACAAATGTAAATGCTAAATGTACCTATCTTCCCGTAAAACAATAGCATGATAACCTTACAGCTTCCCTACATTTTTCATTATTGGAAAATCAGAATTGTCAGAAAACTGCTGTAAGAATACCTCATACCCCTAAATCATTTCTCTGGCACATCCTTTCACCACATTTTCATAACCTAAATTTTTTCCTAATCTTTTGCAAATGTCGGTCATCCACAATATTTTTTACTTGTTTCCTGCTCTTTCTTTCTTTTTAGTAGTCAGCCAAAGTCCCATATTTTTATTGCTCTCACTTTGGCTGTCACAGAAAAAAGTGAGGGAGTACTGGGACAATTTTTTTTTTAAATAAGGAGATACACAAGAAAAACCAAGTCAAGGATAAAAAAAATTATGCATATCATTTCCAGGGAGCTGTCATTTTTATACTAGTCTGCTTCTATGCATAATAATATTCATTTTTTGTAGCTCTTCATTATCTATCTTTTCATCTGTAAGCAATTTAAATCAAAATACTGTAAAAGAAACACAAAAGTAGTGGTTGACTGTTTTTTATTCTTGTGGTCATAAATATAATGGAATGATAATAAAGAAGGGAAGAAAAGTATATCTAAATAGTATATCACTTGTGTCACATGCATAATTTCCTATACATGATATTCAGGCTGAGCACTGACAAAGATATTTTCCGCAGTATCGTCACTCTTTGCAACACAGCATGGTATGGTGCCGTTGAGATTCATTTTTTATTATTACAATGGGCTGCCGTCCAACAAAAAAATATATGCGTATATTTTTATTATGCACACGTGAGGCAAGAAAAATCACACAAGTACAATAAAAATCATGTATAAAATATATTTATTTCTGCCCACACACACATAAAAATTCAACCGAAAATATTATCATCTTTGTATCCGCTTTTCCTTTGAAATTTGCTTACATGCACATATTATTACAAGTTCTACAGCTTCCGGAGGAGAAAGTTTGAGTATTAAATGCAGTTCTTAAAAAATAAATACTTTTTTATTACTTTTATCTAAATTGATATTATTTTTTACACATGTGACGGTGGTGATGATAAAAGTAATAATAAGGCATAAGCAGAAACGTAGAACTATTCCTAAAACTTGACCGAATTTCTATAATTTGTAAACTGCTTTATTAAAGTTGCCTCAAGCTTAAGTTTCATGATGTGCAAAGGTGTTATACTGGCTAACAACTTGATGCTATTTTTTTGTAAAAGCTTCTGTTCTTTACTTAACATGATGTCTCAGCAGTTTTGGTTGCAGAAGCCACTTTACCCACTTGCATCACCGTTTTTTTCTTCCCTGTGGATTTCATGCGTATAAAATGAAACGGGTTGTAAACCACAACCACAATAGTGTATAAACAGTACTACTTTCCTATCAAAAACATATATATGTAACTCACTAACACATAAATATGTAGTTATAATGTCAATATGTAGACTGCTGACCTTGTCTAGAAGACAAGACGACAACAATAAAAAGGATAGACGCGTAGACGAGTTATTTGAATTGATCATCTGATACGCATATATGTACATGCACAATTTATGTAACATTTGTAGTAAAAGACAGTGATAATAAAAATGGAAATAGTGGTAATTTTTTATAGACAAAAGCAATATTAAAACTTCCTGATCAAATATTTGTGAGGAGTAAATGAATATAGAGGCTTTTATGCGTGTTTAAATATAATACGAAGGGTTAGAATAAGTGAGAAATATATAACATATTTTTTATATATCTTATTTTATACGTTTCATAGAAAAAAAGTATATTAAAAATACGTGTGATCTGAACAAAAGATAAAAGTGACATTTTCCCCTGGCCCGACACAGTCCACCTAGTAAACTAAAACACATTTTGCGGTTCGCTCATTCTCTAATAGGCACATACATAATTTTATCATGTATAATTTTGAATTATTAGCATTACTTGAAAGAAAACTAGTCTAAGAGAAGAAAAGTTAGTAAATTTAGGCATCGCAAAAAAGAAAAAGGTTGCATAATAATAAAACTCTGATTGAATTCACGGATGGATAGCTTTTTGTAGTTAGAGATGAATGAAAAGTAAATAAGAAAATGTTTCAAGTCAAATGTACACATAAAGTAACAAAAATAGCTAGAATAAATATTATACTATGCCTTTTTCGTAAGTTATTAGAGTCGGCAGTCTGACTAACAAAAGTAGAAAAAAACTAACAAAAAGGTTGAGTTTCAAGTACATCAAAACTCGTAACAGCTTCCATTATCAAATGTCTTACACAATGATATTTTATTTGGCAATTCTTAGAATAGGTTAACAATTTTATGCGAATATTTTTGTCGGTTTCGCTATTCCCGAACGTAATTTGATACAGGTGTACATTTTCCACTGTAACATTAATGGATTCAATAAAAAATTGAGCTTGTCATATTTCATTTCTTATTTCTGTGACAATATTGAAAGTGAAGGTCATATGAAGATTTATGCCAGGAAAAGATTGACATCTTTCAATATTGAATTTTTGTTTGTCTTTAAAATCTCATTTAAATGTACACATGTAATACTAGTGTACATAATCCTTAAAAGGATACACGATACACCAAAGGCATGATTTTAAGTAGTTAAAAAGGTACTTTGACAAAACAGCCCGGTCTCATGTATCCAATCTCTCTTTCCATCAAACCCTTTTTATTTTGTTTACTTTACTTTTTGGGTGCTCACCTATAAATCTCATGTTGAGCTTTACAACGCTTAATTCCCTAATTCATCCTTCCTTGTGCAATACAACACAGTAGAGGGAACCAAGTGAGTGCAAGAGGAGCTATTAGTTTAAAAAGGGTAAAAAACTCTAATTCCTTAAATTTACTACTGCTTTACTAAATATAATATGAGTAGCTAGTAAGTCATGTCTACAAACATTATAGAAATAAAGTATAGAATATAAAGCGGTCATGATCCCATCACTACCAATTTCACTTTCGTCGTCGTCGTCATCGTCGTCGTTGTCATGAAAAGCTTTCTTGCTTTTCACAGAGAAGAAGATCACATAATCAGAAATGAATGAGGGAAAGCAACAGTATCATGTGCGTGTTGACTCTGACAAAGTTAAAGTATTAAATAGGTTGGATGGGTGGTGGTGGGAAGTCTTATGATGAGGGAAAGTATAATACCCATTCTATCTTTCCTTCTACTTTGTATGCTGCGTGCAAAAAGTGATGTGATGAGTAAACTGTGATATAATAATAGGCTTTTTGTGCATGCGTGTCTTGCTGGATTTTGGATGTAATATGAGAGTACACACATAGTCATGTGACAACACATCCTTTTGAAAGAAAGAGACCAACCACCAACGTATGTGTCTTGTCGCATCTACATCAATCTGAAAACTGGCTGTTATAATGTTAGGCTGGTAGTCAAGTCAAAGTAATAACAACGTGTAAGAAAATAAGTGGCAGTAGTAAAAAGCAGAGCAACAGCTTTAATGACGGTTAAAACCTGACATAAAATATGATTATGTAAATTGGTTGGGTCTTCCTTTAATATCAAATGGAGGAACTGGAGTTTCTCTCTGAGTCTGAGCTGAAGAGAAAAGTGAAGCGATGGGATTACTGGTAGCAAACTTGGTGGAAAAAGAGACGACACCTACTCATCATGATGACGATATGATGATGAACCCTTCTATAACTACTTATTCAACAACTTTTACTCCTCTTCCATGAATATAGCCTCTAGCTGTAAAGTAAAACACTTTATTTTGTAAATGCGCCTGTAAATGTAATAAAAAGCTGTTGGTTGACTGTGTGCGTATACTACTAACATGTGATGGCATAATATTCATTTGTCACCTGCACTACTTCTCTCACAAGACAAGTGGAATCATCATCATGTAATGTTTGTTTAAGGGGAAACATGGGGGAAAATAAATAAACAAATAAATGGGTGCATTTTCACTCGACAATAATGATTTCTTTTTCCCGAAGGAAAAATCACCCGTATTCGGATTTTCTTTTTAAATGAATTCGTCATAAAATATCGTTTTATGAATAAAAAAGTGATAAAAGGTGACACCTAAACATATTGGAACAATTCGAATTTCTTCAAAAAAATGTTAACCAAAAATCATTGCAAAACACTGAATTTCAAATTTTCTGCAGAATCCTTCGCTTTTTATAAAACTGCTCTGTCATCATCATAACGTCAATTGCAGCAACAGCACAAACATGCATGTTTCCACATCCACAAATTTTACTGATGCACAAACTTTACACTGTTGATATTTATCTGTGCCGTATGTCTTCTGTTATGATTACGATTATTGCAAAATAGTTTACAAAAAAGTCAAAACCTGTTTCCTTGCGTTTTTTTTGTATTCACACTCAGTGTCAAAAATGGCATATTTATAAGCGGATCTACATTGCATCCAGATATTTGCACACAAGAGGCCTGTAGAAAACAAAAAAATCACCTCATATTCTATTCTATACCCAACCCTGCTATTATTATGCATGCTTATGCTTTGTAATAATAAAAGAATACTCTCAAAAC
>JAQIWN010001985.1:0-17740 GCA_034699025.1 Entomobrya cf. arborea Gr-Col-00668
GACTTTATCGCTGACGCCTTTGTCGTAACGAGTTTGACGCGTAGACTTTGTCGCAAGTAGCCGTTGTCGTCCTCCCCATTATATGATGATAAAATTAGAGACGTTTCTTGTTATTAGTTTCTCACTTTCACTTCATAAATAATTTTTATTGTAGAGTCTACAATGTAGACTAGACGTTTTCCATAAAGGACAAGTATAACATGAATAACGAGTAGTGGGAACGAGAAAAAGGCATGATGATTAGAATGGTAAAATGGCAATACAGGAGAACCCGTGAGACACGAGCATATTGAATATTTTAAAATATCTCATATCTTGCAGTAACTTTCCTTTTACACTAAACTAGAGGAAAAAATTTCATTAAATATTAAAGCTATAATTTCGTTTCTATTTCTTTTGAGCATTTCACTTGAATTATTTCCTTCGGTAAGACAGTGACAGTCTGAATAAAAATGAGCCGTTTCACCTTTCAAGTGGACATTTGGTTTGAACGTTTAAGCTTACATGTATTTCTTCGTTCTTCGATCAGTACCTAATGTATGTATCAAGTTTATATTTTAAAGTGTAAATTTGTCTACTATTTGTAAACTAAATTAAATTTAAAAAATTTGTAAAGAGATCAAAAAATTTACCTTGCATTTCTAAGAAATATAGAATAGAAAGTAATAACTTAAGCCTTTAGTACTAAAAATTTAATTCTCGTCTTCGTTGTTTTTACAATATTCAGACAAGTTTTTCAAAACAACATTATAAGAATTTTTTTTATGAAAAACAATTTATGAACAGTTCAGCTTTACACAAGTTTAGATTATTCATTTGCAAATTTGTTTCAAGCACAAAATTCGCATAAAGATGCCAGACTCGACATTAGTTGAATTTAACGAGTTGTTACTTCTGAAAGAGCTTTCTTTATGGCAAGCATAAAAACAAACAGTTAATCTTTCTTAATACATGACTTTTGTTTTCTCTTATAGAAAGCTGTAGCTCACCATTGTCAAGTTTAGTGAATGAAATTCATGTGTTATGTATGAAGTTTGTTAAAGAAAAAGTTGAGTTTGCAAATAAAGCAATAATCATAAAACTTTCATGAAATCATTATAAAACTTGGATGAACGACAAAATGATTGAATTTAATGGATACAATGGCTGTCACTAACTAAAGTCTGATAACGCTATTTATTACGTTACCCACTAAAACTATATTTTCCCGTTCTGAACTTTTTGTGACAAAAAAATAAAGTGTTCCATCACGTCATAAAGCATAAAACTTATATTTTGGTGGCAGCCTCGTATTATAAAATAATTGGGAATCTGTTGCATTCGACATGGTTGAAGTTTCTTGAGCACGTTTTCCTCCAGTTGATTCAGGGACTTCTGAAAAGATCTGATCTGAACAATATAATGAATATGCATCGATCATCAATGTTATTGGTATTGCTGTAGTATATTAAGCTGGAACTTTCTCCTAAAGTTTTGTAACAACTTAGTAAATTGTTTTAATTTATGAAAGAACTAACAGAGTTGATCATGTTTTATGCAGTTGTTAGCATTGTGCATACACGTTGTTGGTGACAAGTCACTTATTATTTTAATTCCCTTGTATATACACTCATGTGTTAAAAGCTCCCTGTGTGCATAAATGTTTGTACGTGGGTAGTTTAGTTTACAGCAAAAATAAATTCCTCTGGGTGGAGTATATCAGAAGAGTTGATAAATAATTAAGTAAGCTATTAAAAGGATAATCTGACCATGTATATGTATACATGCACATGCACTAGCCTATCAGTCTTGTTATGTGTACTTCATAAATTATTTTGTGATCTACTCTTTTGATGTTAAAAACTTAATTATATTTTATCAGTAACAACACAAAACAACTCAAGGGAATCATTTTCTCTGCTGGGTCTAATTCAAAGCAAGTTGATTTGATGGAAAACTTCTAACCTTTGAAACGTCTGGTCTCTGGTGCAAACGACAAAACCGTTTTAGTACGAAATTAACAAAATTGAACTGTTACGTGTAACATTAAATGTTAATATACATTTTTTACTATCGTCATTTACGATTGTTGTTTGGTAAGGCAATATGAAAAACAACTTTGTGTCTACAATTTTTAGAACCAAAGAACAAATTAAAGACGGCAGCATTTGGTGATGACGACCATATTAATCATGTAAACGGGATCTCATGTCCTTTCATATTTTGTAGTCTACTAAGTTAGTGATGATAGCATCACATATAAAATTTGCCATTTTTTTATCCTTCTTTTTATGAGAAAAGTAGTAACACATCTGACATCTACAATGTACTTTTCTAAAAGTCTCTGTTGTGAGAGATCCGTTTCAAAAATGGACTAATATACTAAAGTGGTCGTTGCCTATCGCACTCATCTTGATTGCTGTGTGTATTTTTGAGCAATAAGCTACTGCTACTGGTTTTGTTGTCGGTTTGTCCACAACTTAAATAATAAACTGCTTTTATTTTTCAGGTATGTTATTTATGACTACGTGATCATTCATGTTAATAACAGGGAACAATGAACAATACGACTGAAAGTCTTGCTGAGAATTGCTTTTGAGATCACTTCATTCCATTCCCCCATCGGATGTATATCTGCCATTTATACTTAAATTGTTGGGAAAATTTCCTGTAGTTGCATACACAGTAATGGCTCATATTTGTGGATCTGATAACATATTGGTTAAGAAAAACTCTTATTGAGAGTTGTTTGGCATAAAGTTAGGTACCTCCCACCCACACTGTCTCTTGATTGGTATTAGTGGCAATATATGGTAACTTTAATACTAGACTTTTTTACTTGTGAAATGAGTTGTGAGGTTTTATAAGGGTACTAAAATGGGCATAAAGACAAAGTAATAACGACGTCTGCGAAAGACGTAAAAGTAGTACCTGCTTCATAACAGCGTTTGTAGTGCGTTGCGTACCTAATACCAAATTCTGTATTATTTGTTACAGTAAACAATAGTCTTTCTCGAATCGAAGTGTAGCCAATAAATTACCGAAAGAAATAGTTGAGGTTGGTTGGATGGGAGAAAGGTAGCAGTGGTATCAATGTATAACTGTCCCGTTTGTTTGAAGAAGTTATTTAGCATGCTGCAGTAGTAGTAGAGAAGTATTTTAATTGTCTCCCTGCAGTTGTTCATGCGACATATTTGTACATGCATAATATATATTAAATATCTTCACCAAATTAAGTTACAACCCGTTAGGATAATTTGCCATAAATTGCCCAAAACTGAGTTTTATATCATTCCTTTTTGTAAGAGATGAATGACTGGTGTGTTCATGTCATTGTTTAGACTATGTTATGTATGTAGTTCTGCGGGACAACAAATTTCCAAATGCGGTGAGCGCAAACTTTCCTATTCCACTAGCTGGAAAGATAAGCATGTTTTTCTTCCGCCGATAGTCCCACCATCGCATACAAGCCTGCAGTTTTCCACTTTGTTGTACATATTTTAGTAGTTTTCCATCTCTCCAGTTAGAACTCAGCTACTCTACTTTTTTCGGTCGGTTAATTTTGTTTTATTTAATGTGTGTGTACATTTTTCGTCTACCAAAATGCGAGTGATGTGATACGCTGCACACACCGCAACAGTGGCGATGATGGTTGGACGCTACAATGGTGTTGGAACATCTTTTTTATTCGAACGAGGACGGAAGTACATATATGCTCTGCTGAAATTGACGGAATCGCATACAATGTTCTGTTTAATGTTGTTATTTACTACTGCTATAATCCAAACCTCAATATGATGCTTGGGATAAATGTGTTTATTGAAGTTTTCAGTACTCTATCCACCCAGCAAACAAACATCCTTACGAAATATACAACATAAAGAAAGTAAACAAAGTTGCAAAGGTAGCTTGGCTGTAAAGAGCTTGGATCTTGAGATCTCAGATTACTCTACTTTAGTTTAGGTGACATCTTTACAAAAATATTATATAAAGATTTTTACTATCAGCAGACGAATTTATAGGGTTTTCACAATATATCTATTATATTCCATGGCCAAAGTTGGTATTTGAAGGCTGCAATACTTTCCAATTTTTATTATGGATGTGATAAGTTTACAAAATGAGAGGGTTGGGTTTTTATCTTCCATTGATAATAATGATGAACGTCAAGTAAGTAGCTTCCGTGAATGGACAGCAACAACAACTCCTTGGTATTCTGTCCTAGAATGCATGCAAGTGAACTAGAAAACTAGTGGTGAAAGTGAAAGAGGGAATGAGAGAAAATCATGAAGAAAACATGCTGCGAAGAAAATACCAACGACGTATTTTTCTGTTGTTTTGCTGTAGTTTGAAACATGCATTTCTATTCACTAGTCACCTTAGCTGTTAATAAAACATCGTTACTACATTTATGCGCTTTTCGTCTTGTTTTTGTTTACTGTGTGTTATTTATGCTCCCCGTCGGGTTGTCGCTTGGAAATTCCCAAAGGTATTGATCGTAAAATAGCACACTTTTTAATGGGATTTTCCCAATGACTTTTGATCAAAGAAACGGATGAGAGTTAATGAAGTTAAAAAGAATACAATTGCTAGTATTTAAACTTGGCTTAGCAAGATGTATGTATTTATACCATGCCTAAACCTTTTTGCGATTTCCATCTATTAATGGATTCTTTTCTGTCCTCATTTCCATACACAGTCATTGGCTTTTCTAATTCATTGGTGAATCATTTAATTACTTTTTTTCAATATCCACATCAGACAAGAAAATGTTTTCTATATTAAACGTAGGTTCTGGTCAGTTCTCATGTATTCCACTCCACGGTTTTGTGATTTGTCTTTTCAAATAGGTATTGCACAATTCAGTTAATATTAGATAGTTAGTGTAGTATTAAGTTAAGTATTACGACTAAAAGAAAGAACTTTCTGTAATTCGATTCTATGTAGATGTGTGGGCATTCTTTTTACTCAAGCATTTCTGTTAAAGGAAAAAGTGATAGTAAAATGTGATTAGACCATCCAACTTTCATTAGAATGAAACATGTCGACCCAGATTTTAAATTAAAGGAAAAGCTAGAATGCACTTAAATTTCTTATTATCTCTTCAATTCAATTTTGCTTTCTTTTACTTGCGACCAAGAAATATCTACTGAACTGAAGTGCTTTCGTTTTCACATTTGTACAGTTATGTATACGTATGACATGCCAACTTTAGATCGAAACTTTTTAGAATTGTGTTTTATTGCCAAATGATAACTAATAACTATCCTAGATCGGTGGGTATTCATCATGCTCCGATGTAAAAATTTCCAGCATTTTGCCAATATTTTTTTAGCGTATTATGACTATAATATTAGAAAGAAGATACATGAGGAAGTGAAAGAACTGGAACATAATAATTTGATAAAATGTATTTACATAAAGCCATGTGTGAGGTGTGTGAGGGCTCATTGTCACAGACTACAAATTAAACTATCTATATGTATTTTTTCCAGACCCATTTTTTGTATGCACTCTATTTTGATAGCCTAATTTTTTATAATTTTGCTTGATATGTCGCATTTTACCTACACACAATAGTTCCTCTTAATTTAACTATGAAATGAAGCTTGAATTGTATTTGATAGACTAAAGTGGAATAATTACCTTAATTCGAATTCTCTGGAAAAAGCGAATATACCTTGGTGCACATAAAAATGAAACAAATATTTAGTGTATTCAGTATCGGGGTGATATGGTTGTTGTATCCAATGATCGAATGACATACAAATATACAAAGTTGAATGCATCAATTTTTCAGGATTAAATATCCAGATGTCGTTTAGACATACAGTGATACAGATATCTGTTTGCATGTCATATTTGAATAGATGTCTAAAGACTGACACTTTTTATAGTGGAATATTATGTTACGTATTTTACTGCGAACAAAATATTTAATTTCTGTATATTTCTTTGTTCCTATAATTTACAGGAAAACCCAAGACGTAATTTTGACTGTCTTACATTCAGAATACCAAGAAATGCATGCTGACAGGAATGAAGCAACAACTACAGGAAGCAGGAGAAAACAGCAGGAGAAATAGATGCAGAACCACCATCGCATTTCAATTTCGCAAAGCAAAGGCACGTCCAGGTCATGTAACAAGATGGTCTGTCATCATCATTAGTCTTCTTATCAGTATCATTATCCAGCACGATAGAACAAAGCGTATACTTTGGCTGATGGAATCTAAGCCCAAAAAGTCATCTCATTTGTTTGACGATGGGATGGAATTGATATAAGTAAGTATCAAATATATTAGTACTCATAAGGCATAGTTGAAAATATGTGATAGTGCTAGGAATATTCATTAGATAGGATGTGCTTCATTGACAGTTATCCGATGTGCCATGCCATCATCAATGATAGGCTTTTCGAGAATTACATTAAGCCTTATTGTTACATTAACCTTGTGACTTTTTTCTATCCTTTTTCCACCTTCCACACACGTGTGTACTTTTTTCGTCATCCTCCTGTCCGTCCTCTTGTATGTCCAAAGAGAGACGAAACCCAATTGCCAATTTCGATATTGGAGAAAACCTTAATGTACCATTTCCAGCAGTTAAACCCAGCAATATGATCATTTCAACACAGACATACCATCAGCTACACACGGTTTATCGTTTATTTCTTCATGCTTTTATAGCCGTGCCAGTACCAAAAATCTATGTGGCACATCATTATCTTGTATAGTTAAGCGCAACACACTTGCGTGTACATTCTCAATCTATCCAATTTCGATAAGAGCATTTCACAATGGTCCTCTCTGCCAGCTAGCCTCTCCCTTGCCTATTCAGAAAACAATATACCGCACACAGTTTTATATTTTTGGGTTTACTTTGCAATCCATTTTTTCGTGGAAAAACTTCATATATATCAGTCCATTCTAAATGTTAAAGAGTGTTTTTTCTAGTGTCATCCTGTACATGGCATCATTGCAAAATTCATTCCTTATGTAAACATCGTCATTAGGGAGAGAAAGAAAAACGACCAACTCTTTTTACTTTCTCAATAACAAACCAAACAATCACCTAATTCCCTGTCATATCGAAATACAGGCCGTTCCAATCTCCTATTGTCTGTGTGACGATTACCAATCCCACCATTCTGGTGTCGTCAAATAATCGTTTTTACAGATCAAATGGCTCTGGCAAATGATATGATGTAACATTTGTTTTGTACAGAAGCTTTCACTTAATGAGCTGAAAAAATACGATAGCCGAAAGAGCGGTAATATTATCGCAGAGATAGCTTACTTCAGTTGTTTAGGTTCATAAAGCTCTTGTTAAAATTATATTTCAAATTATATTACAAAGCAAATAAAAAGTTTTTTGTGGAAAACAACATTATTCGAGATTATTGTTTTACACTGCATTATCGCAACGCAATATAGATACATGATAGCTTTTATTCTTAACGTTATCTCTTTCTTCGAATTGTTATCACGTATCTCTCTCTCAAGCATAAAATGTTTCTCGCCAAAAATGCATCTATTTCCGTCTTTTAAATCCAATTTTCTTCTTAAAACACAACATAATTATACCGTATGTACACATTAGACAAATAATTCGAGCAGGATATTTATATTATACACAAATCCTGGAATAGAACTACAGCTGCTACTCGCAATTTATGCAAGACTAATTCTACATTCCAAGTTCCTAATAATTCGTCAGAGACAAAAATGATGCGATTATTCAAGTAAAAATCTATAAATATTGCATTATTTTTTACACAACCTCGGCTTTGTTTGTGCCAATGGTCATGTCGATTCTCCGAAGGAAATTTTATGCATATGCACAGAAAACAGACACAGAATAGTATTAGTAGAAAAAGATGTGTGCCATTCTCTAGTTGAAACTTTGTGTCCTGTGTTGCAGCGACGTTGAATGATAAACATTTAGCGGTAGGTAATGAAAATATTCACAGTAAATAGTTCATTAGACATTGAAAAGCATGGAACATCCAGTTGCAGAAGTATGTAGAAGTTTACACAATATCGAAAGATATTTAAAATTATCCCGATTTTACACTCATGTCATATACCTCTAAAACAAATTCCTAATCAAATGATAATATTCCAAGCAATTTTAGCCATCTTGATCTTTATAGTGTATAATACAAAACGTAGTATGAACTGGGTCTTAACTCAACTCAAGACTAAAGAAAATATATATTGCATTAAATCTACTAGGATCAGATTGAAGTCAAAGTAGTAGATTTAGTTTTGATAGCCTGATTCATAAGGGGATTTAATAACCCTCTTTCTGGTGCTAAGAAATTGACTTCTAGCCAAAACTAACACAACCCTATTCCGGTGTTAATGTTATCTTTCCCATACTTCCCTTCTTTTGCGGTAGAAGTGGGACTACATATCACAACTCTTTGTTAAAAGGCTTAACTATAATTCTGCAGTATGGAAAGTTAAGTTAAATTGTATACCTGGGAAAAGTTCGATTTTGGTTATCGTTGTCTTTCTAATGGGATTTACTTATTATTAGCTATTCATGATTGGCGAATACTTCAAACTTAAGTGGAAATATCGCATGATCATGCGATATTTCCACGCGATATAGAATGCAAGAAAGATATAAATTTGTTTAGAACTTGTGGGATGCATACACATGCAAATTTTCTGAAAAGTGCGTCTTGTGAAAGTAAGTTTAAAAACATTATCTGGATATCAGAAAAGGTATGCAAGGAGAACATTTTAGTTTACTTTATGTTTTGATTTACTTAATTTTGCATACTACTAGTCAACATTTCTCATAGTAAAAACTTGATCGGGATGAATAATTCTGCAGTACGTTTAGAAATGAGGGTTGGACACGGACATAAAGGTTGTTTTAGCATAAAATACCGAATAACGAGTTGATTAAGATAAAACATGTATTTTCACGTTTTCCCGTTCGGCTCCTTTACAGCATTTTATTTAGAGTACAAATAAGATAAGACCTCGTCAAAACCGTGTGAAAGTAGCTCATCATTCAACCGATAGTCAAACTGTATAAATATATTCATGTAATTATATAACTTTATATAATACTACCAGTAAACTTACTCTTTTAAGCTAAACTATCATCTATTAGCCACTATTGACACAAGAGAGTTTCAGTAGGTGCAGGCAGATCATGCATTTATTCAAACCACGCAGTTTCATTCTCGTTGAGCAGAGATAAACAAAGTTTCTACTTGAGTTACGTTTGTAAGTTGTATAAGTACTATTTCTGAACTTATCATGTCGAATTGTGTATCCATCTCATGTGTGTGTGTAAACGACTTCGAAGAAAATTTTAACGAACGACCATGTGGAATTTCGTTGGCTGTGCAGTATTATACCTTACTCTCTTGCGAAAATACTGACACTTATTCATAGATTTTCTTAAAACGTGCTTAAGAATTGAGATGAGCAAAACTAGAAGACAAAATAGAATATAGCCCAAATTTGCGGCAAAGCCATTTCCCTTGAAGATACGCTTTTAATAATAAATACTACACATGTGTTGTAACTGCGATAAAATGCAGAATTGCATAGAAGTCTGAAAGGAGGGCTTGGTTGGCTTAAATAATGAAGAATTTAACATAAATAATGTTAATGCTGAACTCACGGCTAAATCAGCCATTTTATTATGTGTGTGCTTCTTCCTGAGATCAGAACTTTTTAGCTCTCCGGTAGCAGTGTAGTGGGAGGGTTTTAAATTTTCTTTGGATTGAATTGCGGAACAACATGGTGTTTACAGTGTGACACACTGTTTGTGTACACAATGTGCTCGTTCAAGCAGAAATGACGCAGAGGAATTTTCTAGAGACATAAAAGATGTTATTTGTAATTCTGTTACATTTCAGTATTTTGTCCACGCTCAGTCTTTCTTACAAGTTGAAGATAGGGATTGATGCTTTTAAGGAATGTGTATTGTCGGTGAAAGGAGTTACGTAGCCAGTTTGAGACTTATCTAACACGGAGACAAATTCTTCTACAAAATCTAGAATATAATAAATAAATTGAAGCTAAGTATTTAGAGGTCAATCCAGCATCAGTACTATACTACTACCAACCCAAGTCATTTTTAATTAGTACGTAGGATACTAAATGTTTTATATTAGTCAACACAAAACAACTACTGTTTTTATCCTTGCCATATTCACCATTAGGCTTCGAGTAGAGAGTTATACATAGACCATCAGCATGTTAATGGGTTAACGTACACACCATTAGGCAGGGAAAAATTATTTCTTAAAGCTATTTCCCTTGGGCTTGGTGGATCATATATGATCTTGACACAGTGCTTTCCCCAACTCCCTGTCATGCGTTACCGTGATATATAATATATTATATCACACGCAGCTTAGAGTTGTTGTCCGTTATACTCATCTATACAGCTATTGCAAAAGCTTAGAGTTTGGAATTAAAACAAAAAATGTACAACTACTCCCTGGCTTGTCGCAGTAAAAAATAGCATAACTTTCCGCATTGAGTAAGAAAAATATTTCAGGGGAAAACGCAATTATAAAGATAGATAGAACTATAGTTCATTAAATTTTGATGGAGCCCGCAAGACTAATTTTTCATAAAAAGTTTTGCATCATTTAGTTTAGTTTTGTGGTTCATTTTCATTCGCCCTAAAACTAAAAACTTAAATTGCGTGGTTGATCAATAAGAATACGTTAAGATTTAGAATCATATTTTATTATATACGCACAAATAGAATACATTTCTCTTAAAAATTACAGAGCATATTGGGAGAATTTTTGAAATTATTTGCGTATACATGCATCAAAGGCATTTAGTTTTAATTTGAGTCAAATAATGACTACAGTTATTGACAAGACGAGACCCATCATTATCGTTGTTGCTTTCTTAGTATGCAAAAATACTCCCACAACATTTTCCATACAAAATATCTTCATCAAAATAAAACGTGAAAATAATATTTCTTCCATAGCCATAGCACATGAGCCCAAGTTGTAAGAAAAAAGTTGGTACGACCAACGGTCCAACTTTTTTCTTAGTCCAGCTACTTTCTTCGTATTTTATTTTTCATCGTCAGTACACATTCTTAATAAGAAGCAGGAAAACATTCTGAAAATGAATAAAGAAACAAAAGCGGAAATACTATACAGAACTTTATCCGTTCCCGTGCCCCGATACACACGAAAAACTTTGTTTCGGTTGGTAAAAGCGGCCGCGGCCGTAGGGCCAGATATACGTAAAGATATATATTGTCTGCATAAATTCTATTATACACTACTCCATATTCCAGTGATGATGGTCATTATTGTGATTTGTTACTATATCTTTAACTTTCTCCGGATTGAACATCTTTTTTTTCTCTGCTGCACTATCATAATTTCATATCTCATAAATGTAATATCAAATAGATTGCGCATTAAACTAATGAATAAAACTACATAAGTGTTAAACTTTAATTTCCACATAACAAAAATTCATGTAGAGAAGGCTTTCTTAGTAAGGAATTCTTACATAATTTTATCAAAATATACGCAGGGATGCTAGAACGGGTTTTTGATACAGTGCATAAGGGACTATAAGAGTGAGATGACATCAAGTGGTGAAAGGCAGCGTAATAATCGCATCGTTGGATAGAGATCTGAGCAAATACGACTCAGAACTCGGTATGCCTTGATACCATGCATGTTGGGAGATCTTTGAGCTTATTACTTCCTCTCTAAATCGGAAGGTAAGCAAAGAGCAGTATGAAATTTGCATAGTTATTGTTGTCGCAAAGGGAAAGCCAACGGGTAGATACAAGGAAAGCAAAACAAGGGTTCCCAAAATATCCTCAATAATATGATTAGGACACTGCATGAATGATGCATGTTACAGTTATTCTTCATGGCGAAAAACGAGCAGAACACTTTTTGGGAAGAATCCCTGTGAAGGAAAGGAAGCCAAACGTTCAACGTTAAGCCATGCAAAAAGAAAAGATTTACACAGAAAACAAAGTGTGAAATATAAGACATAACGAGGTAGAACGTAGATGATATTTTTGTACCTATACGAAGAACTAGGAAAACAAAACTGTGATAATGAAAAGTACCTTACTATAGAAGCATTACATAATACAAGGATTTGCCTTACGAAAACTACACCGATAATAATACGATTTGCAATTTAATTGGTATTCTTTGAAAATATTTGAAAACAAGACAAAGATAATGGACATCAAGAAAAGCTTTTATGATACCTTTTACCTATAAAGTGGTAAAAGGGAATCTGGCATCTAAAATAACTTTGCATTAATTGTAGTTGCAAAATAAACAAATATGATTCATAAATATGTGATATAAAACATGATGTTCGTCAAAAGAGGCAGCATGATAAAGTATACGACTCTTTATGTAGGAATTTCAGTCTTGTGTTATACAAAATGACTCTTACCATCATCACCATTTATTTTTCATGATGTGTTGTTTTTTAATTTATTTGTTTCAGCTGGAAAATTTCTACCGCTGAAGGATGCTTGTGAGTATTTCCTGTGAACGAAACCAGCGGAATTTGCATCTTCCGTCAACATTTTTACTTCAAGGGAATAAATGAAATGCTACGTTAGGATTGCTTCAAACAAAATTTTTAATGTAAAGTTGAAAATTATTTATGGTAACGCCCCAGCTGAAAAGGAAACTCAAACGTGATAGCAAAAACTTTGAAGACTCGTCATTTGGAGTACATGAAAGGGCATAAAAAATAGCCTACAAGCTTTCACATTTTACCTGAACCTATTCTAAGGTGCATAAATGTGTTTAAGGTGTTTAGTAGTATTAAAATATTGAAATTAAGTAGAAAAATTAGAGTCGAAGTCTAACCACTCTGATAACTCGGAATTTATGTCGGTATATGAATATAAAATTTGATCAGAAACTGTTCTTCCAAGATTATACGACAAAATTAAAAGAATTTTAACCTTGAAAAGATGAATTTTTAGACTGATCCCGAGCCATTAGTCTAAATATTCGTTTTGACCAAGATTCTGACTTTAAGTTTCTTTCGAATGTATGCATGAATAGTTGAGCATAAAACTTATTGATTAGTATGCATCAGTATTATATTAGAAAAATCGTACACAATTTCTACTTGTGACAGAGATTTCAACGTATATTTAGTGTTACTAAACATTTTACAGATGTATTTGGTAAGGTATAGAAACGAATGGCTATATAGACATCTATGAAAATAATATGCGTAATAGCTAGTTTGATAAAGCTTTTTTAGTACAAGTGAAAGTGAGTGGGCGCACATTTTACAGTGTGCTATCTTATAGTTACGTAAAATGTAAATTTACAACCTACAACCTACGCGTGAAGCTTATAAATATAGATATATTTAGATATGCTGGGTTTTCAACTAATCTATATTGAACTAGTGAAAGGTCCATTAAAACTGTGACAATTTTCTACATTGTGCATACACTCGTTTAGTTAATAAATTATTATCTTATGGTCTTATACTTATAAGAGCACATACATTGACGCAAAGATGTTAGACATCCATGATATAGTTTAATGGAGTGTCAGTGTCACTGAATTGATTTTGCATATTTAGGTATGACATAGTGGCATTTTATAAGAACGAAACAGAAAAATGACTAAAAACTACTTCAGTTGTTTGGTTGTAATGAATTTACAGTTTGCGAGGATCCAAATAAGGCATGCAAAAGCATATATTACGCAGAAGATCAGTGCGATTCATTGGGAATTCTGAAAATTTGGACAATAGTGCTTTTATGATCTGTCATCTTTTTGGGATTAATGTAGACTCATACATGTAAATAGAACAACTTTTTCAAGTCTGATATGCCAAATAAACGAAATGATTTTATGCCGTAAGTATTTGTGCTTCTTCGGTAAAAATGCGTACATTAAGTATAGTTATTTGTGCAATGCAATGTATGACTGGCATCTCTGGGTTCTGGATACGCACAAATATGAAGTTATATTTAAGGTTCAGGTAAGAGTAATTAATGTTCTGTGATTTAAAAAATATTGAAAAAATGTTAACTATTAAGATTTTATCTTCAAATGTATATTTATTATGCTTTTAAGTACAAATTACAGTGACCAGTTTATGTGAAAATTTGTACACTGAAATATCTTTTACATCGTCTTATCTATCTATCGTCGACACTCTAACTTAAAGTGTCACAAATAGCCAGAAGATATGTATTTGAAAACATGTATTTTAGAAAATTTATAATAAGTTTAATTCTACATAAATACTCATAATCGTTAACTAACAGGCCATTGAAATAGCATAATCTAAACAAATACTAAACAGATAACGTTTTTATTTTTTGCTGAACTCATAAGAAGCACTTATTTGTAACTTCAAGCTGACCACGTTAAGTATTCTGTTCTGTTTTAATTTCAGTTTATAAAATATGTTTACATGTGTGGAAATTACTATAAAGTAATTCTATAAAAGTGAAAAGAACGAATAATAGCTTTTGTAATATCGATGTCATTAATTCAAATATGTTTAACTAGCTTTCAATAACGTGATTATTATTTAACTTGATTATGGCTGTAAATTCAAATGTCTGTCTGTCAGCAGGGTACAGGATATTAACAGTATGCATAAATCATTAGAACTAATGGAATGGGCACATCTTACCCCAAAGTCAGCAGCTTTCTCCCACCTCTACAAAAATATTGTATGCAAAAAAATCTCTTGTTTCAAGTCGTAGCGAATTTGTCACAAACAATGGTTAAAACTAATTAATAACTAATTACTTCAAGTATACATGTATAATCGGGTAACATGATTAATTTTATTTGTATTATGCTATATAGTGAAATGTTACGAGAAGGTGTAATATTGATGTATTGTATGCGTATGTAATATTAAAATCTATGTGTAACTTATTGTGTTAATGAAACTTTGAACTGTAAATAAATTGTGTGCTATAATTCAAAATATACAGAATATAGCTTTTCAATCAATTTAAGCGCGTACACAAATTTAATAATGATTTTCATAATTCGTTTTATGCAAATGATTCTCTCATGCATAAATGCATTCATTTCACACCTTAATGAAGTCAATATGATGTTTTCATGTAATGTGCGCACATAAAATCGAAGGTTTCACCAATTTGCCGGGCTTTACATACATTCGAATTTTATCATTCTGCATATACTTCTACTGTGTTACTGTTGTAATTTATAACAGAAATGATATTCATAAACATCTGCTATCTTGTCAATTTTGTCGCATAGAGCATCAGATCATCGTAGACATTGCGCGTGATAAAGTAATCTCTACACGGATTTAATTACTGTGAGGCAAGCTGTAGCTTATAATCAAAATTAGTTCTCTAAAGTTTGGAACATAAAACGTTTCCTTAGAATGTCTAAAGCTACAGATGAAAACAACTCTTGTTTCAAGTATATTTATATGAATTTTCAGAGATTTTACTTAAGTAAGCAGCCAGCAACAGCATGACATGTATATTTATATGGAACCAGTCATTTTCAAATGTTGAATATTCTCATATGTACCCAGTCACGGTTGAACGTACTAAAGTAGTAAATTAATTCCCTAGAAATGTGATAAAATCAAATGTCATCGAATTATTGATACGATAGTAGAAAGTGTAGACACGCTTACTAACATGGAGCCATGATGAAAGCAGAAAGAGAAAACATTGGATTAAATCAAACGATTCTTTTTTTCCTATGAAAATAGCATTTCATTCAAATTATCGTACTGCATCTAAAGTTGTAAAGCCAGGTTGACAAGAGATGGAGATAATCCAGCATTTTTTATGGATTTTACCGAATTAGATTGACAGTTGGGCTTTTACCAAAAAATATTTCATCAGGGAATCTCAGCTCTTCGTTATGCCACCAGAGAATATACGTAACATGCTATCTCAGCGACTTCCTTTTATAGGCCAATTCTTTGTTAGCAACAAGCAGCCTTGCAAATCGTACACAAATGCAAATGAGGAACTAACAGAAAGAAAAAAAGAAAGCAAATAACCAAAATGGCGCCTGCATGCGAATATAATATACTAAAACGAACACGCCAACCAACATAGAAGAAAATGGAAAAGTCAAAAGTGCTGAACAAAAGAAGAGGTTTTCTTATATAAACACTATATTACAATATAAATGTTCCCTTCTTCCTTCCGCTGAACTTCATCCTCCATCATATTATTATCACGCATCTCTTACCATTGGCTTCTTACTCATCTTCATTTTATTCTCCTCTCTATCGTTATCGTAGTTCAGAGACACCAGCTCTTTACAACTTTTGTGGCATAGCTGGTAGTGGTGTAGAGCTGCTGTAAGTCTATTCATTTCATTCACATGCAAATTTTCTATGCTTAATTTTACTAAAAGCTTTTCAATCTGACTAATATAATAGAAGAGAGTGAGAAACTACACGGTGTAAGCCAGAAATTCAAATGTTACCACACACAACAACAACCATCATCATTGCAGACCACCACTATCGGCTTGGGAAAAAGTAATTTTATTATTTTTATTTACTTTTTTTATAAAATGTTTAAGAAAATGTTTCATTTTCTCAATTTTTTTCTTGATTCCCCAGGATAGACTTTCGTGTGGAGGAAATGTTATTATAGAAATCAAGAAAAATTTTGGACAGCAATACAATGGTTGTCTTTCAGAGGTTAAAAAATTGAGTATATTCACTTTAGTCGTTTCTTTTATACATTCAATTTAATTTTTACATTTATTCAAAGTTTGAAACAAAGAGATGAAATTTATAATATATGCAAACAATTTAGAATATTTGAAGTTAGCATAAAATCCAGGTACGAAAGTTGTCCATCGAAAGCCCTTCCCTTCAGTAACTCAGCCACAGCGGCTAGGTATTACGGATGCAGATTATAGAATATAATTTTTAATTAATCAGAAATTGAAGGAATGACTGGCTTACTGCGCAACGTAAGGGTTTTCAGCAGTCCCCGGTGGACAAACACAGTAGTCTACAAAAATAAAAGGCAAGCATTTCTTCAAAATCATCTTGACAAACGAAAAGTTTATGAAAGTTTATGTCAATCTTTCTAGTAGCATATTGTGTGCGTTGACTTGATGCAATGTTAATTTTTTTTGGATGTACATTTACATTACGTATCATCTTCTATTCTATTATATTAAGTGCACTATGCAGTGTCTTAATAAATTTGTACATCCAACACAATGCTATATGTAACTTTCACCAAAATTTCCAAACTGAAGATATTTCAAACAATAACATGTAAGTTTGTAAAATTTGAAATAAATAAATTATTATTTGATAAATTTAAATCCAGCAATAAAAACGTAAATGAAATGAAATCTGCTAATGAAATCGAAAATATACGAAGGACAATATTATAGCCTCAATAGAAATAACTAAAACTATAAGTCAAGAGTCAAGACATAAACGTTATTAAGAATTTCTGTTTTTAATTTTCAGGAACGAGAAAACTTTCTGAGAATGTAACATTTTTCTCTGCATGCAAAGGTTACAGAAGCTGAGAAAGTGTCATACCCAAAAACACAAATTGATGTTCATACGAACACTAGATACTTACATACATGCATCAGCCATATCCTGTTATGCCAAAAATATCATTTTTGAAGAGAAAAATAAGCCGATTTACACAAGTGTTTAAATTATTTTTTACCATGAACACAAACGCCAACACTCTAATTTTTCCTTTGCTTCCCCGATAGGTGAAAGCTCAG